>JXCR01144811.1:80237-111489 GCA_002079205.1 Phalaenopsis hybrid cultivar | reverse complement strand
ACAAAAGAAATAAACAATTACTGAAACAAGCTCGCTATAAGCAACCAAAATGAGACCTAAAATGAAAAGTGATTAGCATCTCGTAGATATTTTCCTACAACGAACAAAATATGCAAAGCTTAAAGCAAAGCCACTTATCTAATTACTTCCAAGAGAAATTATGATCATACTAATAGATATTAAAACTAGCAAGGTTCTGCAGATAAAATAGCTGCGTAATGTATGCCTAGAATATCCATAACAAAGGGAAACCAAACAAGCTCATCCATAATCATGTCTACAGAGTGCTACCATTACTAAATATACTTTCATCAATGCTACATTTAGGATTACAAGGTATCCTCTGATACAGATGAAAACTCTATAAATTTGCTTATACAAAAATGTGTTTTATTGGTTCACTGTTGTTCCACTGGCTCTCCACCCATCACCCTAGCGAGATATTTGTGTTTTATTGGTTTTCTTCCTGTTTCTGAGTTATTGACTGTAATCTCGTGTTTTGTGCAATAAATTCTGTTTTCCTAATGGATTTTGGGTTGCCTCTAATATCAGAAGCAGTTAGAAATCAAAAATGACTTTAAATGCCACAAATCAATTCAAAATTATGAAAATACAATGATCATTTTTCCAAACAAAAAAAAATGGTACAAAAGAAATAAACAATTACTGAAACAAGCTCCNAGCAATGTGTGTTTGGTGACTCACTAATATTAAACCAAAAAATGTACGGTTAAAGTTTATTGATGTGAGTTGACCTGATAAGCCAATGTGACTCATGTGTGGTTCATTATTGATTTGACATTAATAACTCTTGTGTGATGTCATCTAATGACTTGCTAACTATTTTATTTCAGGTCAATCATTTTTAGTAACCATGAAGATGATGAATCTCTCATTTGAATTATTTAGACCTTTGACTACTTAAGGACAAGCTCAAGATGCAATCTCAATCAATTCGAGGTAAAGTGAACATTTTAAGGCCTTTTTAGTTTAGTACATGTGTCTTAGTAGTAATCATTCTAAATTGGTAAAGAATATTTACCAAATGTCTGAAGGATGATGAACAAAATATTAAAATTAATCAAATCTTCTTCAGATTTATTCAAAATTATTCAGGATATATTTAAAACTTAGAATACAAATCATATTCCCCAAGATACATGGTAACCCCAAGATTTATGCCAATCATGTCAAAAATAACATGCAACTCACGCCAAATCGGAATATTGCATGCTTCTTTTTTTCAATAAGTAATCCCGTAACTCCTAAATATTCCAAACAATGATATACTCCACCTCTAAAGGATAGCAAAGGCCATGGCTTGTGTTGTTTTTGCACTTTGCTTTGTGAGTTTATTTTCCTTTCTTTTTGAGTCTTTATTGTATCATTGTTTTTATTCAATTATAAAATTTGTCGTATTGCATCGTGGTTTGGGTTAACTCCGGTATCAATTATCGGGTATAAATAGATTTGTTATGTCTAGGGTTAGGGGGATGCATGAGATCGAGTTGTGAGTCTAAGGTTTAGGTTTTGGGAGAGATTTCCTACCTCTCGAATTGTAGGAATTGGAAGAGATCACCTACCTGTCGAATCATAGGTGCTTATCTTTTGTATTTGTCTGAGTTGTTTGGATGATTGAAATAAAAATTAGTGTTAGTCCTAATTTATGTGGAGAAGCGTGCCAACTTCTGCCTCAGGTCATATCAATTTCACAATCTTGTTGGAAAGTTATTTAACCAGGTGGCAGCTTGCAACACTTGTACTGAGATACATATGTAAAACTGGGATATTAGGGTGGGAAGAGATTGAGATATAGAGCAAGATNGCATACGCCCAAAACAAATAATTTACATTGCAACTAAAAAGGGGAACATGTGAGCCGCATGCCTACTATATCCTATACCCCTCCACCTTTAAATTGGTAGCATTGGCATAAATACCACACAAATCTTATGTATTTATATGTCTAACACCTAAACTTTAATATTTACGTTCATCGCAATCAAATCGATAACATCCAATCAAAAATACCACTTCTATTAATATTTTAGAAGTCAAATGCACCATTTTATGCATAGATTTATAGCACCAAGGTGCTATAAATACAAATATCAAACTTTAGGTTGAATATGTAAATCCATAAAAACTGTGGCAGATATTTAAATTTTCCTTTAAATTAAACAATTAAATAATCAAAATCAATGATAGAATCAACGGCTCTCCTTGCTAAAACAAAGAAAAAGCGTGATTAGCACAACAGCCAAGAACTCACACTATACATTGGGCGATTTGAAAGTACGAATAAAACATAAAATACTGAAACAACTTGGAACATAAAAAGATGATGAGAGCTAAGAAAATAGATGATTTGGATAAAAATTTACAAGAAGAGTCAGCCAAATCAGATCGAGGTTGGAAAAAAGATTCGTCGTCATAGAGGATAGGTTTTCTTCCATGGAAAACCAAATGTAAGACAAATTCAAGAACATGAAAGAAATTCAAAAGATAAGAAGCTTATTCAGATGACCCACCCCGTTGGCGGTTCAATTTGCAAATCCTAACCAAAATTTAACTGAAGAATCAGTCGCAAGACCAAAGAGAAAAGAGATCGAACATGAGGAACATGAAAAGGAAAACATTCACCATCACGAACCCTTCTCAGGGCCCCGATTAGGGGTGGATTAGTGATTTCAAAGAGAGATGGTTGGGCTAAAACATGGACAAGAGATCATGGCAAAGGTATGGAGCAAGAAGAAGGGAGAAAAGCAGGGAGGAGATATGACTACGATCAAAGGAAGGACCTTTACCCTCAACAGATGGGGGGGAACAACGAAGGAAGAGAAAGTTGAGGGGGAGATGTTAGAGTTGAGAAGTTGAAGATGTCGATCTTTGAGGAAGAAAACGCACATGGGAGGGTGTATCGGGCTGAGCAATACTTCGCGCTGAATGGGTTAGATGAGGAGGAGAAACTCATGGTGGCAGAATTGTGTTTGGAGGGGAAAGCCTTAGCCTGGTTTCAGTGGAGAAAGGCTACATACTTGATTCGTTCGTGAGATGAATTTAAGGGTTGTTTGTTGAAACATTTCCGAGTCAAATTGGAAAGAGACCTACATGAGCAATTTTATGCCTTGACTCAGGAGATGACTACCATAAAATATAGGAAGAGGTTTCAACCATTGTCGGGGCGGCTATGGGGGATTTCTGAAACAGGACAGGAGGAAAATTTTATGAAGGGATTAAAGCACGACATGCAGGCAGCATTCCAAATACTAAGACTGGGGATTAAAGAGGATGATAAAGCTAGCATGGATGGTAGAAGATAAGAACTAGTTAAGAAAGCAAGCAGGAGCAGCACAAATGGAGCATTGTACGAAACTGTTGCAACCACGACGATGCCAAAAGTTCAAACAATAGAAGTCCAGAGAAAGGCTGCACGGGATATGAATAATGGATCACGACCAGGAGCAACACTAAAGCGTCTTACAAAGACAGATTCTTGAAAAGCGAGCCAAGGGGTTATGTTTTCAGTGTGATGACAAGTTTATCCCAAGACACCGTTGCAAGGATCCAAGATTACAAGTTCTCGCGGTGCAAGACGAGGAGACAGAGAATTAAGAAATATAGACAGTTGTGAGAAAGTAACACTCTCATTTTTTCCTACCTTGAGAACAATGTATCTTTGGGGGAGGGAGTATCATTATGAGGGCTCTTATCCTAAGGGCGAATTTTTCTTTTGTACACCTAAGGGGCAATTTAGTCTTTTATTATTACTATTATTAGCACAGGGTTCGGGAGAGGACCGGCCGGTCCTCAAGGAAGGGGGTTGCTGCCCCCTCCTTCCTCTTCCCTCCTTTCTTTTTTCCCTCATTTCTCTTTTCCTCATTTCCTTTTTCCTTCCTTTCTTTTTTTCTTTTTTTCCTTCCTAAAAATTTCCTATTTTAAATCATTTCTTAAAATCTGAAATCCTGATTAGATTTTATCCTCCCTTCTTATTTTAAATACTTTCCTAAAGTTAAAACCTGATTTATTTTAATCTCTTTTCTTATTTTCATTACCTAAAACAAGTCTAGTCTCTTTTATAAATAGGGGATGATGTGCTTAGAGTGAGAGGTCTATGTTTTGCATCTGAATTCAGGTTTTAGCCTTGGAATTTTCCCTTCAAGGGTTGTATCTGACGTCGAGAAAGTACTTTGGATGTCCCCCGTCCGAGGTGGGTGATCGTCTCCACGGGTCTGAGTGGCGCTCCAACTGTAACTCAACCCCGACAAGATATTTATATATTTTTACACACATCCTACTGATGTCAGTCAGCTTTCCAGTCCTATAAGAGACCACCATGCTGCCCTCCAATAGGACTTCTCTCCCGACGCTGTCCTTCACATCGACCTCCTTCCAGCACAACATTTGATGCTTCCCAGTAGCCGCCTACCACCCAACAGGCCACCACCTCGTGCTATCTAGCAAAACTCCTCTCTTGTAGTTCTCTTTTGCGTCGACATTCTTCCAGTGCACAATCCATCTCTTCCCAACCGTCATATGGCCCTTTCCAGCAATCGTCTAACCCCCGGCAAGTCGACACCTTGCTGCCATCCAGCAGGAGTCCTCTCGCGTCGTTGTCCTTTGCGTTGACATCCTTCCAGCACACCATCCATCTCTTCCCAACAGTCGTCAAGCTCTTCCCAGTAGTCAACTACCACCCAGCAGGACGCCACCTTGTTGTCTTCTAGCAGGACTCCTCTCTCGTTGTTGTTCTTCGTGTCGACCTCCTTCCAAAAACCTCTTCGGCCTTCACGGTGATCGCCTACCTTGCACCACCGCCTGAACTCCCTCTTCATCAAGCTTGTTGTGTTTTCATTGTTATGTCGTTTTTGCACTTTTGCTTTGTGAGGTTATTTTCCTTTCTTTTTTTAAGTCTTCATTGTATCATTGTTTTTATCCAGTATTAATATTTGTCGTCTTACGTCATGGTTTTGGTTAACTTCGGTATCATTTGATATTAAAGCTAGCCCAACCCTAGTCTCATCTAGGGATTCTAGCATTTTCCCCTATCCAATCCACCACGCCAATTTTTTTTTTCGTTCGTTTTATTTTTCTCTTCTTTTTTTTGTTCTTTTTTTTCTTTCCTTTTGCATATCCCAAACCGTCAAACATGCCGCCAAGGAGAAATATGTGCGAGCCTACCCAGTAAGAGATACTGCGAGAACTTCATCGCCTCTAACAAAGAATTGTAGAGATTGAAGAGATGACATAAGAAGCAGTTACCTTCTACCGAGACCTAGAGAGTGGAAGGGGGAGATAGAAGAGGATCTAAATCCCTTCCATAGGAATAATTTAAGCGATGAAAAAGATAGGCTGCAGCGTTTCGGACTCCAATATCACAGAAGGTCTAAAGAGGGAAACCTGTGTCCCTCCCGCAGAGAAACTTTTTGAGATGTCATTTGGAGGGCACCAAGACCACGGGACCAGGGTAGATTTTCCCGAGTTGTGGGGAGCATGAATCTAGATGAATTTATTGAATGACTACAGGTAGTTGAGCGGATCTTTGAATACAAAGAGGTGCCCGAATGGAGGCGAGCCAAATTAGCTTCTATCAATTTGAAGAAAAGTGTCTCCTTATGGTGGCAGCGAGAAAGCAGCGAAAAAATTACCAAGTGAGACAAGATGAAGAAAACCATGCAGAAGAAATATCTTCCCTCTCATTACCGCCAAGACGTGTTTTTGAAACTCCATAATCTGCAGCAAAGAGATCTTTCAGTGGAGAAGTTCACAGCTCAATTCGACCACATGCAGCTAAAGTGTGGCCGCAGAAAGCCCGAGGAGAATGCAACAGTCAGATATCTTGGGGGCTTGAAGCCTAGTATTAGTAATGTAGAGCGGCTACAGCCGTACTGGACGTTTGGGGATGTCCAGACACTAGCATTGAAAGTAGAAAGGCAGCAGAAGCAGAGCCGACGGCCACCACCAGTCAAATGCCCACTCACAGTTGGAGACATAGGCAGAGGCACGCCGCTGAGAGTTGAGAGAATTGGTTCGGATACGGAGAAAGCCACCCCCAGTGAGAAGAAGTCGACTACCGTACCCTCCAGAAAATGCTTCAGATGCACAGAATTAGGCACATAACCTCCAGCTGTCCGATAAGAGCTTTAACTTTTACCGAGCGGGCGCAATGGAAGAGGTTAATGAGGAGCAGAAAGCTGAGAAACAGGGTAAGAAACATCAACTTCCATCAAATGAGGGAAAAACACTTATGATTCGAAGGATTCTACAGGTCGAGGACACGAGGGATCCATAGTGGCTCGCCACAACATTTTCCACACCAGCTGCACGGTGAATGGAAAGGTATGTTGTCTTATCATCAATAAGGGTAGCAGTACAAATGTGGCATGGACCTAGATGATAGAGAAACTAGGACTCACGACTTAGAGGCATTCTCGGTCATATTCATTGGCATAGGCATCGACCGACAAAGCCTAATAGAGTTTTCAATAGGGAGTCGGCTATAGAACCAGATATGGTTTGATGTGGTCCCACGGATGCCTTCCACTTTCTGCTAGGAAGACTGTGGCAATTTAACTGGAAAACTTGGCACGATGGATTTAGAAATGCGTGCTCGTTCACTAAGCATGACAAACACCTCATTCTAGTTCTTTCGGTAGAGTTCGAGGAGACAGGAGCCCTTACCAACAAAGTAGCGGGGCCGGTTTTAGTGGCAATTGATTCTCTACCTCCATGCAAGAGATTACAGTCTCAGTAGGTCAGACCGAGATGGAGGTACGCTCGCAAGTACGTTGAGAGGAAGTATAGCTGACAGAGGGATCCAAATGTTGTCATGATTAAAGACAAGGGACCAGAAGCTTTGATAAGTGAGGTCGAAGCTCCCCCTACCCCAGGAGACTGATGCGACGCTTGGTAGAGGATCGGCTGGTCCTCAAGGAAGGGACCTGCTACCCCCTCCGTCCTCTTTTTCCACCCTTCATTCTTCATTCCTTTCCTTATTTTCTTATTTTCCTTCCTAACACTTCCCTATTTTAAATCATTTCCTAAAATCTGAAATCTTGATTAGATCTCTTTCCCCTTTCTTATGTTAGAACCTTTATTATCTTAAATCCTTTTCAAAAATCTGAAAAAATGATTATATTTTATTCTCATTTCTTATTTTCGTTATCTAAATTAAGTCTGGCCTCTTTTATAAATAGGTAATGATGTGCTTAGAGTGAGGGGTCTTTGTTTTCAATCTGAATTCAAGTTTTAGCCTTGGTATTTTCCCTTCAAGGGTTGAATCTGACGTTGAGGAAGTGCTACCATTGTCCCTCGTCTGAGGTAGTGATAGTCTCCATAGGTCCAGGTAGTGCTTCGGTTGTAGCTCGACCCCAACGAGATATTTATCTATTCTTTCGCCCTTCCTAATGTTATTAATCCGGTTTCCAGTCCTACAGCAGACCTCCACCTTATTGCCCTCCAATAGGACTCCTCTCCCGTCGTCTTCCTTCGAATAGACCTCCTTCTTCCAACCCACCATTCGGCTCTTCCCAGCAGCCACCTACCACAAAGCAGGAATCCTCTCTCGTCACTTTCCTTCAAGTTGACATCCTTCCAATGCACCATCCAGCTCTTCCCAGCCACCATACGACTCTTTGCAGAAGTCATCCAGCTCTTCCCAGCAACTGCCTACCACTCAGCGGGCTGCCACATTGTTGCCATCCAGCAAGACTCCTCTCCAATCGCTATCCTTTGTGTCGACATCCTTCCAGCGCACAATCGAGCTCTTTCTAGCAGTCGTCCAGCTCTTCCAACAACCGCCTACCACCCAGCAAGCTGCCACCTTGTTGCCTTCCAGTTGACTCCTCTGCATTTGTTGTTCTTCGCGCCAACCTCCTTCCAGGCGCTTCTCCAGCCTTCACCGCAGCCGCCTGCCTTGCACCACCATCCGGACTCCCTCCTCATCAAGCTTGTTGTGCCTTCATTGTTGTGTTGTTTTTGCACTTTGCTTTGTGAGTTTATTTTCCTTTCTTTTTGAGTCTTTATTGTATCATTGTTTTTATTCAATAATAAAATTTGTCATATTGCATCGTGGTTTGGGTTAACTCAAGTATCAATTATCGGGTATAAATAGGTTTGTTATGTCTAGGGTTAGGGAGATGCATGAGATCAAGTTGTGAGTCTAAGGTTTAGGTTTTGTGAGAGATTTCCTACCTCTCGAATTGTAGGAATTGGGAGAGATCACCTATCTCTCGAATCATAGGTGCTTATCTTTTGTATTTCTCTGAGTTGTTTGGATGATTGAAATAAAAATTAGTGTTAGTCCTAATTTATGTGGAGAAGCGTACCAACTTCTGCCTCAAATCATATCAATTTCACAATCTTGTTGGAAAGTTATTTAACCAGGTGGCAGCTTGCAACACTTGTACTGAGATACATATGTCAAACTGGGATATTAGGTGGGAAGAGATTGAGATATAGAGCAAAAATAAACCTAAAAGGGAGAACTAGATAGGAGGAGATCATGGGTCAAGAACAGAAAAGGAATGAGGGAGACATCAAGGAAAACAAGTTCATACAATAAAAAGATAACCGCAGTTGACCTTCTCCCTTCTTTTTCCTATTTCAATCATTACAATCCATCTATTTTGGGCATTAGATAATAACAGCAAGGAGATCGTAGCATTGCATCCCCACTGCTACAGGTGAAGTTTAGCTTTGCATATATGGGAGCGCTTGGCCTGGTGCATTGGAGAAAAAGTAGATCATTTGTGCTTTAAAAATTTGATGGAAGATTTACATACATACCACTCAATTCCTATGTATTTACATATCAAACACCCAAACTTCAATTACATACATATCACCTTGCCTATGCATGAAAAAAATATATTTCAATTTTTAAAAGTTAACATGGTGGCACTTTTTGATGTGATATGAGAGATTTCGGTGGTATAAATTAAAAGCCAAATTTTAGGTGTTAGATATTTAAATTCATATGAATTGGGTGGTATGTATGTAAATGCCGCAAAATTTATATCCTTGTATCTCAAAGCCTTTCAATGGAACTCCTCTCCTTCATACCTGATAATTTTACATGTCCATCAAATGTACATCTGATATTTTTATCTTTCTAATATTTATTCTTTTAAAACTTTCATAGCTAATCTTTGTTCTTAATGAAATACTTCTATGGATTTATGCAACTCAAATATATCCAGGCATTATAGCAGCAGAAAAAGACTAAATACATATAATCTGCAACAAGATGCCAACACCCTTACCTCACTAAATGGGTCCTTGATGTCATCTCGTTCTATGCTACTTTCCTGGAAAAAAAAGAATCAGATGTAAGGGATTGTTTGGCATAAACAAATAATACTTCTATTATTAAACTCACGTAATTGGGAAAGATAACCATATCAACATTGCCGGGAACATCTGAAAGCAACTGCCTTACAGAGTATTCGTTGGACCCCACTGGATGTAATAATTCATCTGTGTCAAGATGGATAATCCACTCCATTCCATCATGCTTTGACAAAAAAATAAAATTTTATAATATCAGAACTCCGTTGAAGTCATACAAAGAATTGAAAGCTGAAACTTCATTCTACAGTTCACAAACGATTAAAAAAAAAAGCAATAAATCCAAACTCCATGAAGAATCTTGAGAAAAAAACAAATAAAGAAACAGAAGAGAAGTCAGTTTGGCATAGTAATTAGATGAAAAAGCAAATTCTGTAATGATATAAAGAGAAAATTAATATTTTAATCAAGGTTGTGAAAATCGGGTCGGATATCCAACCAAAAAAAGAAAAGATTCAAAGTTTACTGGTTCGACCAGGGCTGAACTGAAGGTTGAACCATATGACATAATAACTTATAATTTTATTTAAATATGACATAAATGATATATTTATAAAAAATGATTATTAAAATATAAAATAAATACATCAATATTTAAATAATGAACACAACAATTTTCATAAATTATTTTAAAATTTAATAATTAGTTTTCAAAAAAAAAAATTTAAAAATGAAATATAAAAATCGCATTATCAACAACAACAACAACAAAGCCTTAATCCCACTACATGGGGTCGGCTACATGAATTCATTTTCTCCATGTGCCTATTTAGTGTCATATTTTCATTTAATTCTAATAAATTAAGAATATCTATATAATGAATAAAAATTAAATATTGTCAAAATATAAAAGGAGTAAATCTCCCAAGATATGTTGGTCGATCTTCCTCCCATCCCTAAATCCACCACGTGGCACTGAGGAGTTGTAATCATTTCTTCCACCAAACTCCATTATTACCCTGCTTTAATTACTCGATTTCCACTTTCCAATGTCTTTCGTCTCCACTGGAAACTCCCCATGCAAACCCACCTTATGTTTCCAACACCACTTAAGTATTAAAAAATACAATATTCGGTCAAATCAACCGGTTTTTGCCAGTTCAAACTGGTTAAAACTGGTTCGATACAGAGGCGATTTTAAGCCGGTCCAAACCGGACCACCGGCCAATTTACGTTCGGTTGGTCTGGTTCACAGTCGAACCGACCGGTTCCGTATTCTAAACCATAATTTTAACACTAATAATATTAAAATTGCTCATACCCGTGCCATAACAATAGCCATCTCCATGTTAAGTGATTGCTTAACAAATAATTCATGGTTACATGGTTTGTAAAAGAAATTTGACAGCCAAGTCTCGTTCCATATGCGGCTGCAACAAGAAAAATAAAATAAGTTTTTTCTTTTTATCACAATCGTATAAGATTAACTAGTAGACAATAAAATATAAATGCTTCTCCAGGCTCCTTCTACATATTATGATGTATTGCATAAACCTAATTAGCAGAAAAGAAAGGGATTACAAATCAGAACCTGCCAAATTAGAGAATCCAATTATCAAACTTATAGAAAAGCGTTTTACATAATGTTTGAGTGATTCTTTGCCTATATTATATATGCAAAATACAAATATGATTAGACCACGGCTGCTTTCTTCATGTTATATCCAACACAAACAAGCTTTATAAACTTAAAAAGAATTAATAAAAGAGATGCCCAAGCTTAGCAAAAACATGAAAAACATAAAAAATCAATTTAGGAAGAAAATTCAACATAATAATGGCAAAGGTTGAACATTTGGGACCAAATGCATGAAACCCAGATGAACCATTTTGCTGTTGTTTTCACTTTAATGTAGATTGGAGTCTTTTTAACACTTTCCTTCCAACACAAGTTAATGATATGCCCTTGATTGGAACAAATGGGTTTTAACATGGCCACAGAAAAACTGCAGCACTAAATAGTATTGGACCAAAAATATTAGAATGGCAATTTAAAGTAGGCATAAAGAAATTCATCGCTGAGATAAAAATGTCAGAGAAAGATATTCGATCAGGAATATTGAGCGCACTTCATTCCTCTTCACTAGCATCTCATCCATAATGCTGTCATTAGCTTTAACTTTTAGAATATAATTATGATACAACTGGATAAAAATATAGAGATAAAAAATTAGATAAATTTCATGATCCCTGATGTGTTGGTCCCAGAGATCCAAGTCTTCTCGTACATCTTAACTTGAATAAATAAGCAATAAAAACATTTAAAGATAAATTAGTTGTAAGACAAAACGGCTTGCAAATCAGAACAGTAAAAAGAGGTAAGCCAAAGTATGTAGCCCTAGTTGAGCAAGTTCGCTGCAGTATAAGCTATTCATGAAATACGATTTGCTAAATCATGTTGCTGGATGAGATAGCGCCTAAGAATTTAAAGAATAAGTTACACCAACTATTTTAATATAATATCAAAAGAAAACAGCTCATTTGCAAATTAAATTTCACCTTAGTAAGATGTGTAAATTTAAAATTTGAGTTCTGCGGTGGTACAAACCCTTTCCAGGAAGTACAGTGAAAAATTGGAGGATTTAACCTGCTTCTTTCACTATTTTCATGTCATCTTACTATCTCTATTCCTCACAACAAAAAGAAGTGAATGCATGTTCGTCTACATTTTACGCAAGAGAATAAGGAATCTCAATTTTCCTCTTATGGTTCATATACTTAAAACTTTAAAAGCTATATAATGAGGGAAAGCTTCTTATTTGAATGCTATCTTACAGGTTTTTTATGAGATAAATAATTTAAGAAATTGATAAGAAACAAGATCAAAAGGCAATACAGGTATGTTTCAGGTGACAGATTCAGTTGTATGCTTGTACTTCCCTATCATGTAGCCTATATGTGCTTAACAACTGACAAATAAATCATGCATGTAAGCGGCTAAAGTATTAGCCTTTAAGCTTTCTCCCTGCAATACCTCAAAGCCAATCAATATGTACTTTTCCAGATGTTTATGTTAAAAGCAAAAAAAGTTGAAAGAATTGAGTTTATTTTTAATGAGCAGTCAAGTATTTTACATCAATGAAAATGGTGCAGCAAAAAGGTGGAAATAAAATTACAAATGATGTGCTACTTACGAGCAGCCTGCAGATGCTCTGGAAAACTTCCATAATACCCTTTTATTAAAATGGACTCAAAATTTCAAAAATTCAAAAATTGGAGTAACTAACCTTTTAGCCTGTTTGTCTTCAAGTTCAGCAGTTCTGTATATCACTTTAACACCCTGTCATCAGAAATGCAGACGCTCAAGATAAACATTACCCAAAAACTGTTTTAGTTTCCCCCTTCTCACCTTACCAGCGACGCCCAGCACCCAAACCAAACAAAAAAAAAATGAGAAGAAGATTAAAATGTNCACCCTGTCATCAGAAATGCAGACGCTCAAGATAAACATTACCCAAAAACTGTTTTAGTTTCCCCCTTCTCATCTTACCAGCGACACCCAGCACCCAAACCAAACAAAAAAAAAATGAGAAGAAGATTAAAATGGCTTAATTAAATGAAATTTCATCAACAAAGAGGTGCAATAACTTACAGGAATTGATTCAAGAACTGCTGAAACATCAGGCTTTGCAGCTGCGCCTTCCACAAACAAAAAGAACTGGGAAACCCCAATCACTTTATGGAAATACAGCCATGGTAAAATCTGCTCTAAGCCAGCAGACGTGCTTGATGTGATACAGATCTGCAAAGAAAATGTCATTTTATACCGAAAATCAGATATCTAAAATAACAACAAATGTAAGATAGAACTTTTCTTAGGATTTGACAGAAAAATCCCCAAAAAAAGTTGACCTTTATGGGAAATAATAACAACAAGGAACCAGCGAAATTCATCCCGATGCATTAACCTCAATGAAATATTGATTCATACTGATTAATCGTGTACTGTTTGACTTGTGACGTACAACTTTAGAAAGGAAATTTATCCATCAAATAGCAATGCGAAAAGTTACCGCTAGACAAAGAAGCAATACAAGCACAAAATACGAACCAGTATGAAAACCATATTATTCCAGATAAAATGAAAGACGAATTCTAAGTGCTCGGGACCAATTCAAAACGCTGACAAAGCGGACATATCATCTCTAACTCCTACCAACAGAAAAACTAGCTGAAATTCACAAGGGGCCTCAATTTTGTACAGACAGGAACAAAAGTAAAAATGGAACAATTAAGACATCGACAGAACAAATCTGACCCTGGGTCGCAGATTAGGATCGGAAACATAATTCCGACCGTGGTAATAAGGCAAGGAACCAGGGGAACTCCTGCTTAGGATCTCTATACAATCAGAGGAAGAGGGGGAAGAAGAGCGGGAAACTGAGGAAAAGATAGAGACGGCCGAGGATCCCAGCGGGCTATTGTCCATGCCGGGAAAAGTCTGCCTGTCACTTGGCCAGGCGGATGACGGATTATTGATCTCACCACGCCACTGGAGCATGAAGGCGAATGCCGCAAGTGCGAGGGGTAGCGCAGTCAGAAGGAGGACTATCCTCGATGCGAAGCTGGCGCTGGAGGAACTGGTGGAGGAGGCCTGCAGCCTCAAGGGGCCGTTGAGACCCGCCATGAGAAAGATCGATGCTAGGTTAAAGCAGCTGATCCATTGGAGTTGCGAGAGCGCTCCGTTCAACTTCAGTCTTCAGCTTGAAGATACGCTCCCCTCCCCTCGTTAGTTGGAACTCCCAAATTTATGTTTTATTAGAATATAGGGAAATTTACGTACATACCCTTCAATTCATAACTATTTACATATTGACACCCAAAATTTATTTTTTATATGTATAACTTTAATATCAAAAATTTATACATAAAAAAAAATACATTTCACTTTTAAAAAGTTAATAAAGATGATAATTTTTATGTGATATTAAATATTTGAGTGATATGCAACTAAATATGAATTTTAAGGTGATAAATATTAAGTATACTTCAAAATTTGTGAAAAATTTTGTTTGAATAAAATAAAATGATAATTATTATCTTTCATTACTTTTAGCCATTTATAAAATTAATGTTTTATTACTTTTATTTAAGAAATTTACATTTTAATGTTAATTTTTGTAGAAAAAATTTTAACTCCTATTTTTCAACTTTTACTAAATTTCTTACATTTAAATATTGAAATTCATAGTGTTTTTTTTCTTTTTTATATATAGTTTCTTATTATATTGAATTATTTTTCAATTTATGTTGTTTGATTTTGCATTATTGAATGTTGGAATTTGGCAACAACAAATAACTTATCGTAACTTACTAACTTCATATGAAGAACTCCCGCGCACAAAGATAAAAGAAGCTGAAAATCAGTATCTTAGTTTTTTTATATGAATAAACTTAAAAAGAGAAGAAATCGCATTGCTTGATATTGTTGAAGTAATTGATCATATAGTAAAATTACAAAGTGTGGAATATTATAAATCTAATGAGAAATCTTCGAGCAAAAGATTTATATTAAAGATTAGCATCATCGATGGAAAAAGTTAGTTTGTCCGGTTATTGTGTCTGGTTAACGCACGTAGCTCTAAGTGCGGAAGCCAATCCAAAAATGTCATGGGGTTTTTTTTATCATTATTTTATTATATATAATATATTTTAATCTTTAAAATGAGAGAAAACAACGCACGTAATGAGTGCTCGTCCCTGACCCGGCCGTTCCAGAAAAAAAAAACAATTGCAACAAATACAATGATCGAGGCTTTTGGTTTTTGGGGTTCATTTGACTTTTCATAGTCAGAGATTGATGTTAAGCTCTCTAAGTTTTGTTTTATGGTTTGACGTTTGTTATTTTCCCTCTTTTTCTGTTTAGTTTCTTTATTTTTATTTGCCGACATTTTCTCATTCTAGAATTTCACATGTCAGCTTGTCTCCCAACTTAACGAAAAAGAAAAGACTGAGAATCATGTAGGAATCAAAATACAACATACGAAAGTTGTGTGTGATCAAATTATTGTCTTGTTGGTAAGTAAATTTAATGATATACTTTCAAATGTGAGACAATCATTGTCTTTTCTTGTTTGAATGGTTTTTTTTTCATAATTGATTTTTTTTGTGTGCTCCTAAAGTATAACCATACTGTATTTGTTGTGTCGATTTATCTTGGTATAGTCAATACAATATAGTTGTACTGAAGGGGTGTTGCAATGTTGAGTTTTTTAAAAAAGTGAATAAAAAATTGTTGAGTTTTTTTTTTTTTTTTTTTAGATACATGTTGAAATGATTGTACTGACGGAACTCGGTACAGCTATTATAATACGGTTGTATTGAAATAATAAGGCAGCAATGTTGAGTTTTTATTAAAATTTGAATAAAAATAAAAAATGGGTATATATATAGAATGAATTTTAATTTTTTGTTATTCCTCATACCTACGACTGTCTGATTATGTGCCCTTGTACAACTATATTGTATGGGTTGTACTGATGTAACTTAATACAACCGAGGTTGTACTGAGGTAACAACCAATATAACACAATTGTATTTTAGGAAAATAAAAATGTTGATTTTTGTTTAAAATTTGAATTAAAGAAATTGTATATAGATAAAATGAATTTAAAAAAAATGGTATATATATTAAAAGAAATTTTTATTTTTTTCCTTATGATTGTCTGATTATTTCTCTTGTACAACTATGTTACAGATTCAACATCTTTGTAATAGTAGAGCAGCAATGTTTAAAATATGAATATTATATATATATATATATATAATGAATTTTTTAAATAAAAAAATGGTATATAAATATAAAGAATTTTTAAATAAAAAAATGGTATATAGATAAAATGAATGTTTAATTTTCATTTTTCCCTACGATTGTCTCATTATTTCCCTCATACAATGCAATACAGTTGTATTGAAGTAAGCACGCAATGATTACGTTATTTTATATTTGCATTCTTAATATTTTTTTTTTGTTTTATTGCTTTAATAGTGTATTTGAAAACTTTCAATATAATGACCAGCAGTGGAATTATGTTCATATGCTAACCCTCTACATTTCAAGCGGTATGAATTTTTATATACTTTTTTTTTTAATTTTTATGTTATAAATTCTTATAACAAATAGAACATTGCATTGTTCCTTTTGGAACAACAGTGTTGTATCGGTTGTGTTGAGTAAACCAATGCAACAAATACAACATGGTTGTAAAAGTAGTGATAAATCAATGAATCATAGCCACGAGGAAAAAATTAATTACAAATTTCAATATACAATTTCTTACAACAAATACAACATTGTATTGTTCATTTTGGTACAACTATGTTATATTAGTTGTATTGAGATAAATCAGTAAGATCAATACAACAAGATTTTACAAGTAGTGATAAATCAGTCAATCCTAGTCATAAAAAAAATAAAAAATAAATTAAAACTCGTTCATCAGCACACAATCAATATAATCTCATTGGAGGAATAAAGAAAATTAAATATTACATGCATCAAATTGCTCCAATGAATAAAAATAAATAAAGCTTATAGATAAACAATGTAAAAGAAATATTTTTTCAAACTTTTCAATGAGTTCAAATCTATAATTTCATTACCAGAAAGAGAAGCGATTATGACCTAAGAGTTGTTTACGTTACCACTCTTGCACTCTCCCTCCTCAAGGTTTTTTTTTACAACGACAACAGTTTTTTCCTCACGTTTCACAATGAAAAAATCTTTCATGTCCAAGCTTTAAAAGTTGTACAGCTTTTCTAATTTTGTTTTCAAATTTTTGGTGTGTTATTTTTCTAGGATAAAATGACGCGTAAATATCTTTTGACGGACCGAGTCAGGCAACGTCGTTACTTACGCCGTTTATTATGNTTCAAATCTATAATTTCATTACCAGAAAGAGAAGCGATTATGACCTAAGAGTTGTTTACGTTACCACTCTTGTCACTCTCCCTCCTCAAGGTTTTTTCCTTGTTTCGACGACAACAGTTTCTTCCGCACGTTTCACAATGAAAAAATCTTTCATGTGCAAGCTTTAAAAGTTGTACAGCTTTTCTAATTTTGTTTTCAAATTTTGGGTGTGTTCTTTTTCTAGGATAAAATGATGCGTAAATATCTTTTGACGGACCGAGTCGGGCAACATCGTTACTTAACGCCGTTTATTATAAATTCTTTATAATAAAATAATAATAATAAATATTTGACCCGTGACATTTTCGGATTGGCTTCAGCACGCAAAATTACGTGNTTCTTTTTCTAGGATAAAATGATGCGTAAATATCTTTTGACGGACCGAGTCGGGCAACATCGTTACTTAACGTTGTTTATTATAAATTCTTTATAATAAAATAATAATAATAAATATTCGACCCGTGACATTTTTGAATTGGCTTCAGCACGCAAAGTTACGTATGTTAACTAGACAAAATAATTCTTCCATGGTTATTGTTATTAGATGGTATCAATTATGTAATGATAGTTGAATGATTACAATTTTTGGTGATAATCATCTATTTATATCATTTGATATATTTATAAGATTTTCTTAAATTTCTAAGTTCTCTTCAAGCTTCACACCCTTACATAAAAGATGGGGTATATTTAAAATTCTTTACAATAGCAATTCAANAAAGAATTTTTAAATAAAAAAATGGTATATAGATAAAATGAATTTTTAATTTTCGTTTTTCCCTACGATTGTTTGATTATTTCCCTTGTACAATGCAATAAAGTTGTATTGAAGTAAACACGTAATGATTATGTTATTTTATATTTGCATTCTTAATATTTTANATATATATATATATATATATATATATATATAATCTTCAAAGACTCAATCTAATAGCACGTATTAATAGTATAAATCGTAAAATTTTGTAGCCCTTTAAATACTTTACTGACATTTAAATTGAGTGATTTTACCCTCATTGAACTCTTAAAGTCAATAATTTGATTTAGATGTAAAACATCAACTTTGGAGATCATTTTGTCCTTTAAATAATGTTACAAACTTTTCAATCGTGCTTCGAATACTTGATAACATGTATTTTGTATTTGGATTAGAATACTTTTAAGTAGCATTGGGCTCACCTCATGGAAACACTCATTTCAATTATAAAAAGTACTAGAAACTTAAATTTAAATGACCCTAGGTATAACTTTGGAGCTTTTTATTTCAAGCATTGCATCAAGGTATGCAATTGATTAGAAGAAATTTTTTTTATAATGTATATTTTGCCCCCATCTATTTTTTTTTAATATTTAAGTATATGTCATGCAAATTTAAATTGAGTATTAAAATTCATGACACAAAATTGTAATTTTTATTATATAAAATTAAATATTAGATAATGTATGGCTTGTCTTCCTCTTCTTGAATGTTTGAATCAATTTCATGAGACAATAATTTGAGTCTTTAAATTGATGATGCAAAATTATGATTTTGAAAATTTTAGGCTTGAAAACAACTCTAGCACAAACCTTCCGTTGAGCACATAAGTAAAATAAGTTGGCTTCAATTATAAGTTGACCTACCCTTCATTGAAGTTGAAATGTCAACAAAAATGAATTTTATTAAGACTTTTGCTCCTGTTTTCTTAAACTTACTTTTATTTGATTATATATACTTAGTTGAGCTCCAAAAACACTAGCATTGAATTCAAAATATCAAAAGTTACTCTTAATAATCCAAAAAATGTGTTGATAGGGTTGTATGCGAGCAAACAATCCACATACACAGGCGAGCTTTGGTTGACATTCATTGACACAATCATAAAATGCAGTTTGCTTACATTTTGGCAAGAAAGGCTTTTCTGTTTATAGATTATGCTTGACACTTACCCTCAATAAAATTTTTAAGTGAGAATTGAGTTCATTGCTATTGAGACTGCTTTAATGGTGTGCATTTCAAGGGTTTTCAGTTAATCTTGCTCACAATAATTTTTTTAGTGAGGATTATGTTCACCAGTAGCTTCTCATTGAGACTACCTCATGGGCGTGTCTTTCAAGGGATTAAGTGGAGATTGTGTTTATCCGTCGCTTACCCTTAATGGACATTCTTAGTGAGGAATATGTTCACTATTAGCTTCCCATCGAGCTTACTTCATAAGCGCGTCTTCTAGTGGTATAAATGGAGACGGTGTTTGTCTCCTGCCCTCGATGAGATTTTTCTAATAAGGATTGTGTCCATAATTAACTTCCTATTGAGATTATCTTATGGACGGATCTTTCAGTGATATGATTTAAGTGAAATTGTATCTCTCACTTGTTCTTAATAGATCTTTCTTGTAAGGATTGTGCCCACTACTAACTTTTTATCGAAACTATCTCATGTGCATGTCTATTAGGATTATAATTGGCTATTATGTATGTTATTTGCCCTTGAGGATTTTTTTTGTGAGTATTGTGTAGACTGCTAGCTTCCCATCAAGACTTTCTCTCGGGTGTATCTTCAAAGAATATAAGTGAAGATTGTCTGCACCTAATTTCACATCAAGAGTATCTTATGGGAATTCCTTCCAATGATATAAATGGAGACTATGTTTTCACTTGCCCTAAAGATATATTTTAGTGAGAATTGTGTCTACTGGTAGCTTTCCATCGAGACAACCTCGTGGTTGCGTCTTATAGAGATATAAGTGGGAAATGTATTTGTCATTTGCCCTCAAGTGGTCTTATAATAAATAATATTATTTATAGAAAAGTTTATTGATAGTAAGAAATTTACTTAGATGATATATTGTTGACTCTAAAAAAAATCTTAGAAAACAATATGGAAAACTTCCATAAGTTGTTTGAGTAATAATCAACACACGACATCAAATAATCTCTTATATAGATTAAATGAGTAGTTGTGCTTCTCTTTCAATAATTTCAATAATTTTATTGCCATAACTCTTTTAATTTTCTCTGTATTGTTCTTGTAAAGATTGACCCAAGTGACATTGGCATCAAATCTTTAATTTATTCCTTTTAAGCGACTGCGTCATTTTATTGATTGTCCTTCTCAATAGTGGAAAATGACAATATTGAGAGTGTTCATCGCAATTTAAATTTTTTAGCGGTTCAAACTTTTATAGTATCCAAAATACTACTTATGGATGTGTTCAGTAAAGTATGACTATACGTCTCATATTGATTCTTATGAAAATAATTTTTTTCATTTATTGACTTGCTTCATTCCTTGGGATGTTTGTTGAAGTTATCTAAAAGTGTGTTTGTGTTTGTCAAAAAATGATTTGAATTATCTTCGATGTGCACCAATATTTTCATCGACGGTGATTTGAGCCATAATATGATGGATGAGGTTAGCATATGAGCGAATATTCTCTCATATTAATAATGAGTAGAAGGACCCATGATGTAACTCTCCCAAAAAGATGACTCTTAATAACTCTATATCTACTCTTGAAATTTGATCAATCTTAATAGTCAATCTTTAAAAATATTCTTTAAGTGAATCTTCCTTATTTAGACGAATTCTATAAAATTGAGAAGAGTCTATGACAATCCTCTAATTTGTTATAAACTGTTAAAAAAACCTAGCAAGTTCCTCAAAATTATGAATAATCCCTAGCGAGAGAGAATAAAATCAAGTAAGTACTTGAATTTTGAGGCTGGTAGAAAAACTTGACAGAGGAGCACATGAAAGTCTCATTGCATGTGCATGATAATTCTATAGTGATCAATGTATTCATTCGGGTTTGATATGTTGTCATATGAATTAATATTTATGAGCTTAAATGTTGTTAGAATGGGGTGTTGGAGGACCATCTTATCCAAAGGTGAAGAGTCATGGGAACTACATCAAGCAAAGAAATTATTGTTGTCCCTTAAAAAGAATTCTTCTTGTACTATAAGTTATTGCTCATCATAAATTACATGATAGGTTAAGCAAATTCTCCAAAAATGTTTGAGGTCTGTAATTTGGTTTGACTGCTTGAGATGGATGTGTGAAACTAACATTATTCAGTATGTCGCCTTGTTAACCCGATTAGGGAATAACTCTAGCATGAGGATAAGTTGCAAGAGGAGCATTCTTTATATTAGTATTTTTGATTAGTGGTTGATCTTGGGGTAGATGAACCTCTCTCATTTGTGCTAACGTAGTTGCTGAGCTTTACATAAATTCTAAATAACCTGATTTTGATATTCCTCCATTATTCATATGTGATATTCTAGGAGCAAAGAGGTGATATCTTCACTAGCAAGGTGGTGCCCCTTTGGGGAAGAAGATGTAGAGGTTTTTCGTCTTTGATATAGAGATTGTATCCTATAAAGTTTGCTATTAGGGTGTAGGCTCCATTGTTATGTGAATTACACTTCTTAGCCATTGAAAGTGTGTTCACATTCATAAAAAAGTGAGATTTTATTTCCCACAAATTATACCAAACTATCACGTGTTAGAAAATTCTCAAAGACAGATAAATCTCATATCTCAGCTCAATATAATTTTTCAACACACACACACACACAAACACATATATAAGAGGGAACCATATTTTATGTGTGAAACAACTCCTAAAAAAAGAAAAGAATCACGAGGCCTAATTCAATCAAAATACTCAACTTAAATTTTGAATGTATAGGGGGTTCATTTTTCTCTCATATTAGGTAAGATGAGACTACAAGATAATGTTGGTGATTGCAATAACAGTAGTTGTTTATAAAAGCCGAACTTTGTTGTTATAATGGTTATGTCAAGCATTAGTAATTTACTAGCCATGGATGATGATGATGATGACCTTTGGTGGCCGATGACAAACATTGGTGGTCGGCGACAAACTTTGGTGTGATAACCCCAAAACTTAAAGAGTTAAGTTAGTAGCCAGCTCACTGTCTCCTCCCCCTCCCTCTCTCATACAACTTGAGAATGAGGGTCTATTTCTAATTTTTTATAGGGGCATTTTAGTAAATTTGATCATCTCCCAAAACGCTTTATTAGGCAGTTCTTGTCGTGAAAAACGATGACAATAAAACGAAATTTGGAACGAAAAATTCACAAAACAGAAAAGAACACAACGAAACACACAAATTTACGTGGTTCGATAATTTGTGGACTTCCACCGAATTACAGAGGATTTTATTAGCTTTGAGGAATTACATCCGTCGATCACCTTGACGATTACAAGAAAACACTCTTTATCTTCCTCTTTCTCTCTTCACCTTCCCTCTGTATCTCTTCCTCTCTATCTCTCTCTACCACGTAGAAGAAAACAAAAGGGAGTTGCAGCATTGCGATTGTTCCTTCCTTCGAGTGAGCCAACCGAGGAGAAAAAAACAGGAGTAGAGACCTGCCTTGCGATCTCTTCCTGCATCCATATATATAACTCTCTCTGTTCGGCCCAATAAGGAAGCGCCATAATTTGCGATATTAGTGAAGCGGGAGAGTGGGAAAATCAGGCTAAAGAATTTCGGTTTCTTGCCTTATTTCGCGCACAAAACATGGCGGGAGAGCAGGAGAAACTAGATGGAAAGACATCAGGAAATTAAGTGCTTTTAAATACCTTCCATAAGATGCATGAAATTGCTAATGCAGGAGGTGGACCAGACTCCACCTTCTCAACAGTTCACATTTAATCTCTTCATCACATGTTGTTTTTAACATTTATTTGTCTTAATGACTTAATTGAATGTATTAAATTGGTTGGATTGTTCTCATCAAGCCGCTCGATTTTACTATAAGTATGCCAAATTTTAAGATCGTATAGCCTTTCCATTGATGCACTGAAACCTTAGGATACACTTTAAATATTTGATTTAAGTTCTTGAATTGAATTAGTTTAAGTGTTATTGGGTTCATTTTGTAGAGACACTCAGTTTGACTACAAGCTTATTGAAATTGGGGTTCAGATACTCTTGAATTTTAATTTAGAATTTTTCTTGCTCAAAATGCTTCGAGATTCATGCACGATGATATGAATTTGTTGACGTCACATCATTTATAAAGTGAGCTTACTCATAATAATAATGTTTATTTATATTGTAATTTATTGATTTGTTTAGCTTCAAACTAAAATGATATTTGCCATACAATAATGTCAATAATGATATTACATTAAGATAGATGGAAAGAGTTGTATGTTATGCTTTTAATAAATTAGTCATGGCCAAGCATGAGGCCAATGCATCTTACCTTGCATGGAGGTTCTAAGTATTAAAAATAATATAAGTAAAAATAACTAAACATGCTATATTGAATTAAATTTACAATATAAATACAATTTTAATCATGCTAAATTTGTTTTTTTTTATTGCAATGGTTTGTAATGTAATTGTTGATGTCTCGTAAATGTTTATATATTAAGCTTGATTAAAAATAATTTGTTATAGTTTTGATGTGTTTATAGTAGTGTGGTACAACTAGCGTGTAATTTTTTTTGTCTTATATTGATATAATATTTAATACGAATAAACTATTCAATAATGAAAAATACTAGCTTTATTTATCTTAATCAACTTAAGGTCAAGTGCGAGATGATTCTATGCTTGCAACACAATTTTGTTGTGAGCATATGTTATTGCTAAGATTATCATAATCACTTCACATGACATGTTGTTTGTAAATGATATTAGCTATGATGCTTTGTATCCATGATTGTCGAAGGGTAGTTTGGCACCAAACACCATCATTTTTGATAACTAGTATTCGATCTCCATCGTTCAACTAATATCACATAACAATTGTTGTTCAATCTCCAATATATCGTCATCATTGTTTTATAAATTTTAACTAACTATCATTCATAGATTGTCATTATTTAATCATCGTCACCTGACTATCAACATTACTCGAGCCAACATTGTATGATTGCCATATTCACCTCCACCACCTTTTGTTCCGATACAATCATTGTTATCTAATTAATTATTTGAACTGTTAAAATACCTTAAAAAAATGTTTACATGAAATAAATAAGAAGTTGGAACATAAATCTCCTTTGTGTAATTCACAATTGGCAAAATTTTTTTAATATGAATTATGTAATGAGTAAAATAAAGCATTTATAATAAAATATTAAATATTTTAAATTAATTATTACAAATTTCGATATTTGGTGCTTTAAAAAGTCATTCATCTTACATTTATAATATAAAAATTGTAATTATTTGTATATCTCTTATAAAAACATATTTATTAACCTCAAGCTCATTATTGAAAAAAAAATAAATTTATTTTGACATCTTTATATAATTAAAAAATTAACCATTAGTAAAAGTAAATAATATTAACAAATAATTATTTTTTTAAATATTTCACGTTGTTCTTTATGTAAAATTGTATTATAAAATCGATTCAACAACCACGTCTCACAATATAAAGTGATTTGCTCCTCCTATTAGGGTTGTAAAAAAAATGCTCGTCGTTCAAGAAGAGCTTGTGTTCGACTCGTTACGTAGCTCATATCTGATTTGCTCATCAAGCAAATGAGCTAAAAATGAATAATTTTTTTGAGATTTAATTTTAAACGAGATGTGAACAAATGTTTGTTTGTTCATGTTCGACTTGATTTGACTCGAATTTATTAAAAACAAATAAAAAATATTAATATAATATTAATATATTAAAATGTTATATTGTATTTTAAAAAGTATTAAATTTTATTAATTTAAATAATTTTTGCGAGTATTACAAAAGGAAAATATTTTTTATTTGTTAGATATGTAAACACATAAAAATTAGGTGATATGTATTTAAATGTGAACAAACACTTGCTTCTTTAAGAGTTTGCTCAAAAATAATTTTGCTAGGTGGTCTCACACTCCCCATATATCGCATGACGGTCCATTTAGACAATCGTCTGGACATGCGGTCTACAACACTTAATATTTGCTCTATACTTAGCAACCCGTGGTAATAGTTGCTCTTCCTTAATGACCCTGTGGTCGTACTGCTCCCACTCTTTCTCTCCCTCATTTAATTGCACACCGTGAATTTGAGAAAAAAGAACTTTGACTTATGCTCTATAAATAATGCATAGCAATGTGCAGAAAAATAGTTTCAAATCTTTTAAAATAAAAATTAAATTTATAATGTAGTCATTATGTTTGATTTATTAAATTAAAAAAAATAAATTATATCAAATTAGAACAATAAAACATTAAAAAAAAAAGTTAAATATTTAAATATATATAAATATATGATCGTTTACGCCCCTAGCTCCACCTATAAATAGGTGATAAAGCGCCTAAAATATAGAGCAGATCCAATCGTTAGGGCTTTCAAGAGGGCGGCGTGAGGTTGCAGCCTGCTTTGCGTAGTGCCTACACAGCTGCGCGGTTTGATTTCTGGGGTTGCTGTCTATCTCCTTCGTGCGTTTTTTCAAATCCCTAGTTTTACAAGTAGTACCGGCGCGCAAGAATCGTGTAATCGGAGTTCCTTCTCGGAAACCCTTTCATCTGTTTGGGTAGGAGGGTGTTTCCTGAGACTGCTGATAAGGTTTGTCGTTTGATTTTTCTTATGGCTTTACGCTAGATAATTGAAAGTTTTTTTAATTTTTTTTATTTTTTGGGTTGGCCTGTTTAGTTGTTCATATGATTCATGAAATGACCATCATGGTGCCGTGGAACTCTAGGAATCTCCGTTGAGTTTCTTAGTTTCTTTCGCTACGATGGCTTCTTCTAGATAGCGAGATTCATCATATTTCGGTGATCGTAATTTGGATGTTGGTACGGTTCGTTTAAATGATTCGTAGCATCTGGTTTGCGAAAGAATTTCTGGTAGGCGGAGATTTTATGAAGAACCCTTTTTTGTTGAACTGAGCTGATTAATGATTCTATATACGAAGAATCTAGATTAGCTGTTTTCAAGAGAATTGAATCGGGGAAAAAAATTGGGTGTTTGATATAAGCAGGGTTTGAGCATGCTATTATTGTACACACTTCTATCATTATCTCCCTCTTTACTGTTGTACACAAAAAACCTGTTATGCATGACATATACGGAATATTTATTCTTTAAAATTAGGCAGGAGAACTTTGAAAGTGTTTGAACGTGCCATTCGTAATATATTATCCAAGATTTTCATACCTCCCTTAAGTAATGCAAAGATGTGTATCACTCTATTGGATGATATCAATAAATATATATTTTTTTTGTGTTTGGTCATATGAACAAATTGTAGAATTTTTTTTTGATTGTGTAGTAGTTGGTAGAGGTGGAAACGTATTGAATGTTAAATAACAGAGAAATGCTCTGTTTGATGCACTGCAGTTTATTTAGATGCTCCAGCGTCTTTCTTGGAATACTTGTGTGTAGATTTTCTTCTCAAAAAAAGAAAAAAAAAGGAAAAAAAAAAGCGAGCTAAATTTGTGTTATTGAAATCCTGTTGGTGTTTTTGATATATACTTCATGTTTATCCCACTTTCCATCGAAATATAAAGTAAGTCTTTTCTTACTCTTTTTAATGGTTTGACAGCATTATGAAATATCCTGCTATGTTGGAGGCCATTCCTCCAACTGGAGTTTTATTATAGAGATCTACATATTTTACATACTAACATGTTTGTGCTATTTTATGGTTTTGGCCTTTAATGGAACATCAGTTTGAAGATATGCTAGGTGGATTCAAATTTGTTAAATGTACTTTGAGTTACATTTAATAGTGTTGTTTACTTTCTTTATCGCATCCAAAAACATAATAGTTTTGTCTGTTGGAATTGTTCTCTAATTGTTCATGTTATTTAAAGTATTATACTTGATGAATATAGTCATTGTTCCCTTATTCTTGCTTGTTTTATGGTAATTTGAACTGGTAATTATCATTAGTAATTCTCAAGTGATTTATATCTTACTTAATTAATATATTCATTGTTCCCATATTCTTTCTTGTTTTATGGTAATTTGAACGGGTGATTATCATCAGAAAGCGATTTATATCAAGTTTCTAAAGATTTTGAATTATTTGAAATCAAAAGTTGCTATAAATATCCAGATCATTTTCATTTATCAAGTTTTCTTTAGATGTTGGTTTTCAACTCCATAAGCATGTAATTATCCTTAACAAGAAGAATTAGCTCTGCATATATGATACCTGAGTCAACCAATAACAACGGGAAATGCAAATATTATTATCCAATAGGAAAATTGCAATCAACGACACTTAAATCTGAAATTGTAACAAGCGACAACACACTCAACTAGTGGTGGATCCTAGGGTGCTGGTGGTTGGTTAGTTGGGTTGGAAGGGTCTGCAGGTGATTGGAGTGGAGGTGTCAGGCGCTTTGGGGCAGCTGGGAGAGGTGGCAACATGTAGGAATGGCTGGGACAGCAGGGTAACAACAACAGATAGTCGTAGGGACATTTTGGAATGCTGGGACATGTAAGGACAGCAATCCTCTTTGTGCGGGATGGCGGTAGCAGGCATGGAAGGCTCAGACGGCAATGACAACAAGTATGGGGGGTTGGAACAACGACGACACGATGGAGGGCTAGAACAACAGTGGCACCGAAGCTGGAGGGTTGGAACATCATCGACAATGAAAGTGGAGGGCTGGAACAACAACGACAGCGAAGTTGGAGGATTGAACAACACAGGTCACGAAGATGGCAGTTGAAATAGTGGGAAAATTGTAGAAAAACAATCACGGGCGGCTGCAACAGTGGAGGGCGACCTGGAGAGATGAGGGGAGGATGCGGAAGGGGAGGGAAGATAATAACCATATGGAGATCAAGATACAACCAAAACACTATCTGGAATCCTAGGGAAGAGGAGACACTGACAACTGTCGTGCTAGAAAACACACAAAAACTGGCCTAAAATATGATGAGAACAACATATATAATGCTAGGGTAACTAAGGGCCCATTTGCGCAACTAATTTGGTGTGGCGGCGTTTCGAAAATGCACATGGTCAGTTTGTGTAAACTGCGTTTTGGTAGCTTATGCGTTTTCAAAATGCTGAAAAAAGTGTTTTCACACCGCACCTATCTAGGTGCTGTGACAGCTTTCTGGCTGTAGTTTTAATTTTTCAAAAAGAATAAAAATTTGTAATAGCCATCGCACGTAGCTTATCAGCAGATTATTTAATAAGCTACAACTGCGCAAANGCGCAACTAATTTGGTGTGGCGGCGTTTCGAAAATGCACATGGTCTGTTTGGGTAAACTGCGTTTTGGCAGCTTATGCGTTTTCAAAATGCTGAAAAAAGTGTTTTCACACCACACCTATCTAGGTGCTGTGACAGCTTTCTGGCTGCGGTTTGAATTTTTCAAAAAGAATAAAAATTTGTAATACTCATCGCACGTAGCTTATCAGCAGATTATTTAATAAGCTACAACTGCGCCAAACAGACCCTAAGAAGTGAACCCCACTCCTATTAGGCAACAAATCCACGAACATGAAGGATTGGACCGCCCTCAACACTTGAACCAGTCCAAGTTGCACGCGACTTCCCACGTCATCTAGGGTCGCGAGACGTGACTCTAATGTCGTCCGTCATCAGCGTAGGAGACGCCCCCACGTCAATATATTCATGCATGTCATGGAATACCTTTTACTTTTTTATAAAGGTTTTGGGGATCTTGCTAAAATGTGACATTTGACAACCCTTTGTGCTCGTTATTGTGAATGAATTATGTGAGAATTTTTCTTTGATGCTACATAAATGATAGAATCACATCTCGTTGTGCAGCATAACAAATTATAATTATGCCTTTTTGTAATCCTTTGTTATTATTAAATATTGTAAAATATATGAATTAAAAGGCATGTACTTTGCTTATTTATTGATAGGATAATTATGCAGGAGGAAAATGTTTTAGAATAAACTATTTGGGTATATATCATCACACATTATCAGTAGCTTGAAGTTTATCATACAATGTCATGAATTGACGCCTAATATATTTTAAGAAACTATCTGTGTTGATTTAATTTATAAAAATATGTCAAGTTATATTTCTATTAGATGCGGCATAATGGTATGCTATTGTTACCGAAGCCAACAAAATATATATCTATATTTAAAACGATGTAATTGCTTGTCGAGCTAAATTTTTTAAATTCATCATTTCTGATTGAATTACAATTTGTTTCGGTGTGGTCTATTAAGCTATTAAGTTAGAATCAGTTTTCTTTGTTCGGCTGAACTTTACATTGGGTATGTTTGTTGGGCCCTAAACTTTTTATGTTTGCATGCAATTCTACTTTTTAAGATTGCGGGACTTTAAGATTGAGGATAGATAGCGATCCATGTTTTGTGCGTTATGCTAGTCATGAATTCCTGTGATATTTCATATCATCGTTATCCTGTAATAGTTATTTTGTAATTAATATTTTGTAGATGGCTGCTAATAAACTATCTACGGAGGCAATTGCATTAACCGAGAAAAAAATGGACATGACGTTAGGTATGTTTCTCATTGCTTAATTTAGCACTTTGTTGTTATGAACCAAATCTATGTGTCTATAACTTGTTTTATTTATTTATTATTTATTTANTGAAGGGACTGGTGGAGGAGGCCTGCAGCCTCAAGGGGCCGTTGAGACCCGCCATGAGAAAGATCGATGCTACTAGGTTAAAGTAACTGATCCATTGGAGTTGAGCGTTCCCGTTCAACTTCAGCTTGAAGATACGCTCGCTTCCGCTCGTTAGTTGGAACTCCCAAATTTATGTTTTATTAGAATATAGGAAAATTTACGTAAATACCACTCAATTCATAACTATTTACATATTGACACCCAAAATTTATTTTTTTATATTTATAACTTTAATATCAAAAATCTATACATAAAAAATATATATTTCACTTTTAAAAAGCGAATAAAAATGATAATTTTTATGTGATATTAAATATTTGAGTGATATGCAATTAAATATGAATTTTAAGGTGTTAAATATTAAGTATACTTCAAAATTTGTGAAAATTTTTATTTGAATAAAAAAAAATTATAATAATTATCTTTCATTACTTTTAGACATTTATAAAATTAAATTTTTATTACTTTTATTTAAGAAATTTACATTTTAATGTTAATTTTTGTAGAAAATATTTTAACTCCTATTTTTCAACTTTTACTAGATTTCTTACATTTAAATATTGAAATTCATAGTTATTTTTTTTCTTTTTTATATATATTTTCTTATTATATTGACCAAATTGAATTATTTTTCAATATATGTCATATAATAAAATTATTAAAAGTGTGATGATTCTCAAAATTAGATTGTATGGAATTACAAAGTGTGGAATATTATAAATCTGATGAGAAATATTCGAGCAAAAGAGTGATATTAAAGATAAGCATCACCGATGGGAAAAGTTAGTTTGTTCAGTAATTGTGTCCAGTTAACGCGCGTAGCTCTAAATGTGGAAGCTAATCCAAAAGTGGCGTGGGTTTTTTTTATCATTATTTAATTCTTTATAATATATTTTAATCTCTAAAATGAGAGAAAACAACGCACGTAATGCACGCTCATCCTGACCCCGCTTTTTCAGATAAAAAGCAAATGCAACAAATAGAAAGATCGAAGCTTTTGGGGTTCATTCGACGTTTCATATTCAGAGATTGGTGTTAAGCTCTCTAAGGTTTGCTTTATGGTTCATCTTTCGGTATTTTCTACCGTTGAGATTCCTCTATTGTAGTAAGGTTGGGTTTCAATATTTTGCCTCTTTTTTGTTCAGTTTCTTTATTTTTATTTGCAGATATTTTCTCATTCTATGCTTGTAAATATGAGACAATAATTATCTTTTCTCGTTTGAATGGTTTTGTTTTTTTTTTCATAATTGATTGTTTTTTTATGCTTCTAAAGTACAATCATATTATATTTGTTGTAATGATTTATCTCGGTGCAGCCGATACGACACGATTGCACACGATTAAATAAAAAATGGTATATAAATATAAAGAATTTTTAAATAAAAAATGGTATATGTGCATATATATATATATATATATATATAT
>JXCR01144811.1:43117-71280 GCA_002079205.1 Phalaenopsis hybrid cultivar | reverse complement strand
ATATATATATATATATATATATATATATATATATGTATATATATATATATATATATATATATGATCTTATACTCCCTTAGCTCCACCTATAAATATGTGATAAACGCCTAAAATAAAGAGCAGATCCAATCGTTAGGGCTTTCAAGACGGCGGTGTGAGGTTGCAGCCTGCTTTGCGTAGTTCCTACACCGCTGCGCGGTTTGGTTTCTGGGGTTGCTGTCTATCTCCTTCGTGCGTTTTTTCAAATCCCTAGTTTTACAAGTAGTACCGGCGCGCAAGAATCGTGTAATCGGAGTTCCTTCTCGGAAACCCTTTCATCTGCTTGGGTAGGAGGGCGTTTCCTGTGACTGCTGATAAGGTTTGTCGTTTGATTTTTCTTATTCTTGCTTTACTCTAGATAATTGAAAGGTTTTTTAATTTTTTTTATTTTTTGGTTGGCCTGTTTAGTTGTTCATATGATTCATGAAATGACTATCATGGTGCCGTGGAACTCTAGGAATCTACGTTGAGTTTTTTTAGTTTCTTTCACTACGATGGCTTCTTCTAGATAGCGAGATTTATCATATTTCGGTGATCGTAATTTGGATGTTGGTACGGTTCGTTTAAATGATTCGTAGAATCTGGTTTGCGAAAGAATTTCTGGTAGGTGGAGATTTTATGAAGAACCCTTTTTTGTTGAACTGAGCTGATTAATGATTCTATATACGAAGAATCTAGATTGGCTGTTTTCAAGAGAATTGAATCGGGAAAAAAAATTGCGTGTTTGATATAAGTAGGGTTTGAGCATGCTATTATTGTACACACTTCTATCATTATCTCTTTCTTTACTGCCGTACACAAAAAACCTGTTATGCATGACATATACGGAATATTTATTCTTTAAAATCAGGCAGGAGAACTTTGAAAGTGTTTGCAGGAGCCGTTCGTAATATATTATCCAAGATTTTCATACCTCCCTTAAGTAATGCAAAGATGTGTATCACTCTATTGGATGATATCAATAAATATTTTTTTTTGAGCTTGGTCATATGGTAAATTGTAGAATTTTTTTTTGATTATTTAGTAGTTGGTAGAAGTGGAAACATATTGAATGTTAAATAACAGAGAAATGCTCTGTCTGATGCACTGCAGTTTATTTAGATGCTCCAGCGTCTTTCTTGGAATACTTCTGTGTAGATTTTCTTCTCAAAAAAAGAAAAAAAAAAGGAAAAAAAAGCGAGCTAAATTTGTGTTATTGAATTCCTTTTGGTGTTTTTGATATATACTTCATGTTTATCCCGCTTTCCATTGAAATATAAAGTAAGCCTTTTCTTACTCTTTTTAATGGTTTGACAGCATTATGAAATATCCTGCTATGTTTGAGGCCATTCCTCCAACTGGAGTTTTATTATAGAGATCTACATGTTTTACATACTAACTTGTTTGTGCTATTTTATGGTTTCGGCCTTTAATGGAACATCAGTTTGAAGATATGCTAGGTGGATTCAAATTTGATAAATGTACTCTGAGTTCCATTTAATAGTGTTGTTTACTTTCTTATTGCATCCAAAAACATAATCGTTTTGTCTGTTGGAATTGTTCTCTAATTGTTCATGTTTTTTAAAGTATTATACTTGATGAATATAGTCATTGTTCCCGCATTCTTGCTTGTTTTATGGTAATTTGAACGGGTAATTATCATTAGCAATTCTCAAGTGATTTATATCTTACTTAATTAATATATTCATTGTTCCCATATTCTTTCTTGTTTTATGGTAATTTGAACGGGTGATTATCATCAGAAAGCGATTTATATCAAGTTTCTAAAGATTTTGAATTATTTGAAATCAAAAGTTGCTATAAATATCCATATCATTTTCATTTATCAAGTTTTCTTTAGATGCTAGTTTTCAACTCCATAAGCATGTAATTATCCTGAACTGTAAGAATTGGCTCTGCATATATGATACCGGAGTCAACCAATAACAACGAGAAATGCAAATATTATTATCCAATAGGAAAATTGCAATCAACGACACTTAAATCTGAAATTGTAACAAGCGACAACACACTCAACTAGTGGTGGATCCTAGGGTGCTGGTGGTTGGTTAGTTGGGTTGGAAGGGTCTGCAGGTGATTGGAGTGGAGGTGTCAGGCGCTTTGGGGCAGCTGGGAGAGGTGGCAACATGTAGGAATGTCTGGGACAGCAGGGAAACAACAACAACTAGTCGTAGGGACATTCCAGGAATGCTTGGAAATGTAAGGACAACAATCCTCTTTGTGCGGGATGGCGGTAGCAGGCATAGAAGTCTTAGACGGCAATGACAACAAGTATGGGGGATTGGAACAACGACGACACGATGGAGGGCTAGAACAACAGTGGCACCGAAGCTGGAGGGTTGGAACATCATCGACAATGAAAGTGAAGGGCTGGAACAACAACGACAACGAAGGTGGAGGACTGAACAACATAGGTCACGAAGATGGCGATTGAAATAGTGGGAAAACTGTAGAAAAACAATCACGGGCAGCTGCAACAATGGAGGGCGACCTGGAGAGACGGGAGGATGCGGAAGGGGAGGGAAGATAATAACCATATGGAGATCAAGATACAACCAAAACACTACCTGGAATCCTAGGATACAATTTTCAAAGGGAAGAGGAGACACTGACAGCTGTCGTGCTAGAAAACACACAAAAACTGGCCTAAAATATGATGAGAACAACATATATAATGCTAGGGCAACTAAGAGCTCATTAGGCGCAACTTATTTGGTGTGGTGGTGTTTTAAAAATGCACATGGTTTGTTTGGGTAAACTGCGTTTTGACAGCTTATGCGTTTTCAAAATGCTGAAAAAAGTGTTTTCACACCGCACCCATCTAGGTGTTGTGATAGCTTTCTGGCTGCGGTTTGCATTTTTTTTAAAAAAATAAAAATTTGTAATAGCCACTGCACGTAGCTTATCAACAGATTATTTAATAAGCTACAACTGCCCCAAACAGATCCTAAGAAGTGAACCCCACTTCTATTAGGCAACAAATCCACGAACATGAAGGATTGGACTGCCATCAACACTTGAGCCAGTCCAAGTTGCACGCGACTTCCCACGTCATCTAGGGTCGCGGGACGTGACTCTAACGTGGTCCGTCATCAGCGTAGGAGACGCCCCCACGGCAATAAATTCATGCATGTCATGGAATACCTTTTACTTTTTTATAAAGGTTTTGGGGATGTTGCTTAAATGTGACATTTGGCAACCCTTTGTGCTTGTTATTGTGAATTATGTGAGAATTTTTGTCTTTGATGCTACATAAATGATAGAATCACATCTCATTGTGCAGCATAACAAATTATAGTTATGCCTTTTTGTAGTCCTTTGTTATTATTAAAATATTGTAAAATATATGAATTAAAAGGCATGTACTTTGCTCATTTATTACTAGGATAATTATGCAGGAGGAAAATGTTTTAGAATAATCTATTTGGGTATATATCATCACACATTATCAGTAGCTTGAAGTTTATCATACAATGTCATGAATTGACGCCTAATATATTTTAAGAAACTATCTGTGTTGATTTAATTTATAAAAATATGTCAAGTTATATTTCTATTAGATGCGGCATAATGGTATGCTATTGTTACCGAAGCCAACAAAATATATATCTATATTTAAAACGATGTAATTGCTTGTCGAGCTAAATTTTTTAAATTCATCATTTCTGATTGAATTACAATTTGTTTCGGTGTGGTCTATTAAGCTATTAAGTTAGAATCAGTTTTTTTTTTCTGCTGAACTTTACATGGGGTATGTTTGTTGGGCCCTAGACTTTTTATGTTTGCATGCAATTCTACTTTTTAAGATTGTGGGACTGTAAGATTGAGGATATATAGCGATCCATGTTTTGTGCGTTATGCTAGTCATGAATTCCTGTGATATTTCATATTATCGTTATCCTGTAATAGTTATTTTGTAATTAATATTTTGTAGATGGCTGCCAATAAACTATCTACGGAGGCAATTGCATTAACCGAGAAAAAAATGGACATGACGTTAGGTATGTTTCTCATGGCTTAATTTAGCACTTTGTTGTTCTATGTGTCTATAACTTGTTTTATTTATTTATTTTTTATTTTTTTTATGAACCCAGACGATATTATTAAAATGTCCAAGAAAGCTCCTTTTAAAGGCAAACAGGCTTCTAGGACTTCGGTAAGTTATCCTTTATTCATTGTTTTTGCTCCCAGATGTTTATTCAGCAGATTTTGTGGAAAAGTTCTATTAATCTTATTCATTTCGTCCTGCTTAAAGAATAAAAATCAGGGGTTTTTGAATGACCGTGTTGCTCAACGTAATGCCAAAGTCCAGAGGTTTATGAATACAAGATCAGCCATTAGGCAGGCATGAATTAATATTTTTCATTATTGAATGTCTACTTGTCTGTCCCCTCTCCAAGATATACCTTATCATGTTATTGGCTCATTTTTTGTATGCCAGGGTGTGCTTGCTCAGAGACGAACAAACTTTAAAGGGAATCAATTCCCATTGACCACAGAGGTGGCAAGAAGGGCTGCTGTTGTGCCTATTCGCAATAGGGTAGTCAATCCAAGCAAGCAAAGGTTTTACTTGTTCCATACTTATTCTTCAACAATTGTTTCTTTTTTTTCTATTCGTTACTCTTAGATATATCAATATATGCATTATTTTCTGCAGGTAATTCATGGTTATTTATACAAATAATGGAATACTTGAAGCTACATCCATTTGAAATATGTATTCAGTGGTCATGTGTGAGACATTCGACTGCTTACTTGGCCGAGAATTCCAGTTATTCGATTCTTTTGTGTTTGCATTATCTTCATTGATATCAGTATTGACATTTGAGGCGGAACTATCCATCATGCATTATGTTGGATTAAGTTAAGGTGTTGATGTTCAAAACCGTGTTGATCTGTTCTTTTGTGAATACATACCATACATTCATAGTCTCAAGTATCAGACCTACAAGACCTACAGTATAAATTCTTGTATTCAAATGAAGAAGATGGATGAAAAATTGAACTTTAATGCTACCCACTCGAAGAGACAGATTTTGAGCCTAAGTTTGATGCTTCTGATTTGAAAAGTTTCTGGACGGGTTTACCGTTTTCAAGCCTGGAAGGAACTTTTAGCTCTTATACACAAATACTTTATTTTCGTGGTTTATCTTACATTTTTCAGAGAGCAGGTTTTATATTTTTGATATTTCTACTTTAGTTTCTTCTGCCCGGGTTTTCTAGAATTTTGCCAGATGTTTGCTGATTCCTTCCATATTGTATGTTTTCTGGGGTTTTGGCTTCAGTAAAGGATCTTTATACAAGTCTACATGTCTGCCTACTATATTTGTCAGAATCTTGAGGGATGCATATGTGATCTGCAAGAAAAGAGCACCCGTATTTGTGGCATGCCTGAAACACATGATGGTCTTTAAGCTTAGCTGTAGAGCACATACTGTGCATGGTTGAGGGCATTTAGTTTTGGTCCAGTACTTATGGAACTCTAGCATAGTCATTAACTTTTGAAGCTTCTCAAGAGGACTACATATTCTTGCTTGTCATTAAGTCTGCATTATTAATTCATACCCTTTGATTAAGCAATGGTATTAACTCATGAAATTGAGTTATTTGCTACTGTTTCCCTTTAGGATAAGAGACCTTAAATCCACTCATGATAAGTTTGGTTGCGTGTGGACAAGTTGGATTTTACTGCAAATTGTATTTGAGCATGCTCAGTTGGATCTAGAACACCTTGTACTGTATTCTAGATCTTCCTAAGTTGCAGTTGCATCCATCAAAACAGCTAGGGAATTGCAGCACTCTGAATGATTTTGTGTTGCTCTTTTGATTTCTAATCCTTTGAGAGAAGGTTTTGTTTGAAAGAAAAGTTCCGTGCTAAGCCAACACCAAAAAACGGGTGAATTTTACTGACCATTTGCGTTGCTAATAATCTCGAGAATTCAAATCTGTTCACATGCTCTTGGTTTGAAGCGATGGCCGTTATAGAATTATGTAACTTTGAAGGCACATGGGAGTTGCAAAGCATTCAAGGGATGTCAGGGTGGTTTTCTTTGTGTGGCATTCCTATTTAATATTCTTCCAATTTATTGTGAAACAACAAATTATCAAGGAATGTTGGTTCCTGAAGGAGCAGATTTTATTGCTGGTGTTTTTAGCCTCTTCTATTGGGATCCTATAGGGGCACCCCACACTATCCATTGATTTCCTTTTCAATCCGGCACATAGAGCACAATGGTCTAGCAGCTAATAATTTTATATGTTATATTAATAAATTTTTACTTTTTCCAGTGAAGGTGGTAAGTTTTCTGAACTTCTGACTGGCTTTACTTGTTGTACCTGATTGTTGGAGCGCATTCTCAATTACTTATGGAAGTCTGGCCTGGTAAACTTTATTTCTATGGAAATGACTAGTTGTGTTATGCAGGGTTGCAGCTATTCCAATTCGAAGAAATGCTGGTGATGGCAATTTTGCTGGAAAGGTGAGGAAGACCTCCTGTTTGACATATCTGGGTTGTGGCATCTATTTATTCTTTTGCCTTTTACTTCTCATTTAGTTCCTTTTGGGTAGAAAACGTGCTTTAATAATGACGATTTTTGTTGCACTCATTTTGTGTGAAAATAAAATCATTCTTATTAGTTTGAAGTGTTTGTGGAGTTCAAAATCAATATTTTGTTCTAATTAAATCTTACTAAAGTGATAGAATCTAGCAAAATTCACTGATTTTGAAAATGATGTTTTCTAACTTTATGTAACCAAATGACTCTGGGATACCTTTTAGCTATGTAGATTGGGAAGTGGCTTCAGCGGATAAGATTTTGTGGCATGCTTTAATAATGATAATTTATGTTGCACTCATTTTGGGACACCTTTTAGATATGTAGATTGGGAAGTGTCTTCACATGTCTGGGTTGTGGCATCTATTTATTCTTTTAACTTCTCTACTCGGGCCTCATGTAGTTCCTTTTTGGTAGAAAACATGCTTTAATAATGATGATTAGGTTGCACTTATCTTGTGTGAAAATAAAATAATTCTGCTTAGTTCGAAGTGCTTGTGGAGTTTAAAATCAATGTTTTGTTCTAAATACATCTTACTAAGTGATAGAATCTAGCAAAATTCACTGATTTTGAAAGTGTTGTTTTCTAACTTCATGTAACCAAATGACTTTGGGATACCTTTTAGATATGTAGATTGGGAAATGTCTTCAGCGGATAAGATCTTGCAAAGGATAAAGAGAAAAGATAGAGAAGATTTTAGGGTTAACTACAACTCTCTACTCAACTCCTATAAAATTCATTACATATCAGCTTTTATCTCATATTTACATTATGATACCCATCATCACCTACTTAATGAATATAAGCTAATTATCTACTTCATGGTATAATACAAGGTGATGGCTATGGTGTGTTAGATCCCAAAAAACAAAACAAATATGAAGAAGGGAGGGTGGGAAGAGGGTTTCAAGTTTTCAGCCACATATGTATACGGAAGCCTGGATTTGTCGGGTAGAATTCGGGTCAAGTTAGCGTGTTGGATTAATTTTTGAAATTACTGCACAAGTAAGAAACTTTTGCAATAGAGGAGAGCACAAATGGAGAAGCTTTTGCAATCGAGAATAAAAGATGATAATTGCACGAGCAATAGCTTCATCTCTACCTTCAATCCTTGTTTCCAAGGCAATTGGCTACCTATGATGCTTAGACTCGAACATAGGGACACAAAACATGACACGATACAGATACATGACATGATTACTATTGAGAATACATGATACAAACATGTGATGGATACAACATTATAACTTTTATATTTTAAAAATTGATTTGGGATTTTTAGTCAAGACTGGGAGAATAAATATACTATAATCTGTAAATTTTTTTTTCATAAATTTTTTATTCAAGATATTAAGATGTGTATCCTAAAATGCTAAAACCATGTGGAACACGGATTCAAAATCGAGAGATTATTAAAAATAATTAGTAAATGTAATATTAATTATAAAATTTAAAAACCCATTTTATTAAGGCAACCATGCAGTATGAATATGGGTGGAAGAGTGAAATGGGAATTATACTAAATTATATCTTAAAAAATTGACAAATGATTATTTTAGATATTAGATAAAGTTGATTTGTTATATGTATTGTAGGAATATGGAAAGAATATTATCCAAAGACAAAATTGGGATTGTAAATATTAAGAATATATAATTAATATTATTATATAAACTAAAAAAATATATATTTATATTTTTTTTAAAGATATTAGGATGTGCTTGTTCGGCGTATGTTTGTGTCCGACTTTAATTACTAGGAGTGTCGGTGCATAATAAGCGGCCGCATTCCTCTATCATTAAGAAGTGAATATCTCTATTCTTATTTTTTTCTGTATAAAAAAAAATTCTTTGATATAATTTTTGAAAGCTTAATGGTTCTATGGGCTTATGTTAATATCACCAAATCTTGTAAACTTGCTTCTTTTGATTGTGCTCTTGGTGTGTTTATGGTTCATCTTCAAAAAATGATCCCGAAATCCATGTCAGATGATGAAAATTTGTTGATGGCCAATCTCATACATATTAATAAATTGTCCTGTAATTAATTGGAAAAAAATTACTCTTTGTATTTAAATTTTAATTAAAATTATTTTTAATATCAACTTTTAACCATTTAAAATTGAGCACTTACATACGGGCAAAACTTTTGCACATACATATATCTTAAAAAAGTGACAAATGATTATTTTAGATATTAGATAAAGTTGATTTGTTATATGTATTGTAGGAATATGGAAAGAATATTATCCAAAGACAAAATTGGGATTGTAAATATTAAGAATATATAATTAATATTATTATATAAACTAAAAAATATATATTTATTTTTTTTAAAGATATTAGGATGTGCTTTTTCGGCGTATGTCTGTGTCCTACTTTAATTACTAGGAGTATCGGTGCATAATAAGTGGCCGCATTCCTCTATCATTAAGAAGTGAATATCTCTATTCTTATTTTTGTCTGTATAAAAAAAAATTCTTTGATATAATTTTTGAAAGCTTAATGGTTCCATGGGTTTATGTTAATATCACCAAATCTTGTAAACTTGCTTCTTTTGATTGTGCTCTTGGTGTGTTTATGGTTCATCTTCAACAAATTTTGTTAGGGGTTCTATCATTATCTTAATGACTTATCAAAACTATGGTCTAAAAGATTTCGGGTTTGAGCTTGGAGAACGAAAATGCCTATTTCAACAAATTTGATGGCTAAGATTTTGTCCTTTGGAATATGTAAATAGAAGATTATCTTTATCAAAGAAAGTTTCATAAAATTTTGAAGGGATCAAAACCTTACACTGTTAATCAAGATTGGTGAGAGTGGATGGATTGACAAGCACTGAGAGTTATTCGCCTGTCATCCCTGATCATGAATATTAGTTTCAGCCTTTCAATGAGAGGACCATAACAGGCTCGATGAATGCGTTATTAGATATGTGCAAGAAATCTATTTGCTATTGATAAGCTGCATCTTTATAAATTTCAGTATTAGGTTGTTTGAAGGAGCTTTTGCTGTTGATCATATCAACGAGTTTAGTTCGATCATTTACGAACTTCAACTTTAATAATGAAATTTATTCATGTACATCTCGAAGTTAAAATGGTGTCGCAACAACTGTCAACAACTCTTATGGATAGGATAAATTGAATTGAGTGTCAAATGCCTCATCCTTAGTTAAGATATTAGATGACCAGAGAGCTAAAATTTCTTCTAATTTGAATATTGATTATAGGTGCATGTATCAAAATACAAGCAGTTATCAAGTTAGTTAAATTCAAATCAATAATTGAAAGCCAACATACACGTTGTAATAGAAGCAAATCTCAAATTTGTTGGGGGTGGATGCTAGTATTGTGGAATATCAGGGTATATGATGAAAGAGTGTTGCAAAAGAAAATGTGAAAGAGGACAAAAGCTGGGAGAATGAATTTTGGATGTTGTTATGACAAACTTTCAAGATGACATGCATCTTCAAGGCTAATAATCTAATTGAATTATAGCTATTTGACTTAGGTGGATCATGTTATTCTTCTTATAAAGAATTAATCATATTATGTTAGACCAACACCGTTCACATTGTGCTCCAATGATTTGATGTCGAGCCTGCCAAATCATTTAAAGCTTTTTGTTAGGCGCAAGATTGATTGGACAATTTAGTCATTTGTTATTTAATTATTGTAGGGTATAAATTGGGCTTAATATGTTTAGGATTTGGTTATGTGATTGTTGTCTTGAATCTTAAGATTAGAGTTTGGGAGATAATTGCCTGCCTCTTGATATTGGTTTAACCTTTTATGTATTTGGAATAGTTTAATTTTGATTTGGTACCAAAGGATTAAAATCAATTATTTTTGCTATAATTTATGCAAAAATGGCTCATTCTTATTAAATTGGTATCAGAGCAAGGCGTCCTCCTCATCTTAGCGATAGTTTGGACTTCGTAATGCTATGTCATCCTCGTGAGCCAATAGTTGGATTGTGGTGTTGCCTTCGTGATTCGAGCTAGCTGTGAAGCCAACGACGGGATCGTAGTGCTGCTTTCGTGATCAAAACTCATGATAATGTTACTATTTGAGCTAGTTGGGAAGCCAACAACAGAATCACTGCATATAGTAGTTCTACCTTCGTGATCGAAACTGTCATGGGAGTAATGTTGACCGAGAAAGTAGATATGCTTTAAAAAAGAGAATAGAGTGATGTGAGCAAAGTCAGATATGAAATGGAGACTCATTTCTCGTCCATGGAGGGGATCAAATGACAAAACTGGAGCGGACACGAGCTACATCTAGCGGAAGGATTCACATGACATAAGGGTAACATCATTTGCCTTACATGGATATGGAGCTGCGAGATCGAGCGGAAATATCAAGAGCGAACTAGAACAACATCACTTAGAAGGAATCACACGACATCCATACGATTGGAATGAGTGGTAGCAGGTAGAAAGAGTTAACATGCGATTTAAGGCTGAAGAAGATTAATTCAAAGTATTCAGCCTGAAATAGAGAGCCACAGTGGGTGGGACCCCAATAGAGAGCTGCATCCAACTGTATAATGCCTTTTGTTGAGACAACTTTCTTAGTGAAAGATGATTCAGGAGCCTATGGGGACGGGCGAAAGATGATTTAGGAGTCTATGGGGTCGGACAAGCTAATTATGGGATGAGTCAAACTTATGGAAGAAAGGAAATCTATATGGGTCGAGGAAGTGAAACCAACCTTCGCTTCATTGGCTTTGCCTTACATGGATATGGAGCTGCGAGATCGAGCGGAAATATCAAGAGCGAACTAGAACATCACTTAGAAGGAATCACACGACATCCAGACGATTGGAATGAGTGGTAGCAGGTAGAAAGAGATAACATGCGATTTAAGGCTGAAGAAGATCAATTCAATGGATTTTAGCCTGAAATAGAGAGCCACAGTGGGTGGGACCCCAATAGAGAGCTGCATCCAACTGTATAATGCCTTTTGTTGCGACAGCTTTCTTAGTGAAAGATGATTCAGGAGCCTATGGGGACGGGCGAAAGATGATTCAGGAGTCTATGGGGTCGGACAAGCTAATTATGGGATGAGTCAAACTTATGGAAGAAAGGAAATCTATATGGGTCGAGGAAGTGAACCCAACCTTCGCTTCATCGGCGGAATGAATTCCCGTTGAAAAAATTGGGGAGGAGACTCACACATTAGGAAGTTAAAGATTAACAGGGAGGAGACTCGTGTATTAGGAATTTGAAGATGCCGATCTTTGAAGGAGATGATGTCTCACATGGAGAGATACTTTGGTGTTAATTGACAGACAAAGGAAGAAAAATTGATGCCGATAGTTTTGTTTGGAAGGAAAGGCTCTAGCCTGGTATGAATTGAGAGATGCTAGCTAATCAAAACATGAGAAAATTTCGAAGGCCGATTGTTGAAGCGTTTAAGAAACTTGCGGGAAGGGGATTTACACAAGTAGTTTTTTGCATTGGTCCATGAAGGGTCCGTCATGAATTATGGACAAAAATTTGAGATGCTATCCGACCATTTGAGAGGAATGCATTAAGTTGTGTTGGAAGGAAACTTCTTGAAAGAGTTGAGACAAGAAATTCGAGTAGCGTTTCGTTGTTGAGATCACAAGGATTGTAGAAAACTATAGAATTACCACAGTTAGTTGAAGATAAAAATGCAATGGAATGGGCAAATAGGAGCAACAAAAATGGAGCGCCCTACTGAATTGCTACAATCACGTGATACCAAATTCAAACAATGGGATTCCAGAGGCTTCACGGGACAAGAATAATGGATCACGACCGAGGGCGACATCCAAACACCTTACAAAGATAGAGATTCAAAAGAAGTGAGCAAACATGTTATGTTTTCGATTTGACAAGAATTTTGCTCTAATACACTATTGTAGGATTAAACTTCACAGGTTCTCACATGTGTAATGAGGAGGTAGGGCATGAAGAACTAGAGGGTTATGGTGGAGGAGGAACATTTTCACTTGTATGTGATAAAAGTCTCATTGAAGACAGTGGGGCTAACACCAAACCACACTATAAAACTTCGGGGACAGAGCAAAGGGCAAGACATATTGGTGTTGGTAGATGGTGGGGCCACCCACAACTTCGTCCCTACTAAAGTAGTGAAGTAATTGGATCTTGAGATGGTTGACACATGAAGTTTTGGAGTCATGATTGGGACGAGACATGCAGAGAAAACTGCAAGGTATTCATGTGATGGAGTATTTTCTTCCTTTGAATTGAGAGAGGATTGACGTGATATTGAATATGAAATAGTTTTAGTCCTTATGGGAGATTAAGATGAATTGGAAACTCTTTACAATGGAGTTCTAGGAGGGAGACAAGATGCTGGTGTTTCACGGTTGCTGTAGTTTGGACAAAATCTTGATGAAACTCACGATCATGGTTAGGACAATACATGACACAGGATTAGGATTATTGATCGAGTTGTAGATCATGGAAGAGACACATGACATAGAATTGACATATATTTCGACATCGGTTCAACAACTTCAACAATTTGCAAAAAATTCTTGGTTGCCAAATGGATTGCCATCTTATAGGGAGCACGGACATACAATAACCCTGAGATAGTGGGTTTCTCTCATTAGTGTGCACCCATACCACTACCCCCATGTACAAAAGATGAAACTGAGGGGTTGATCTTAGAGATGAAGGTCGAGATCACAGAACCTTGTGTGAGCCCATTCTCTATCCCAATATTGCTATGAAGAAGGATGAGAGTTGACATTTATGTGTGGATTATTGGGCGGTGAATAAGAAAACAGTTCATGACAAATTTCTCATCCAGATGATCGATGAACTACTATATGAGTTTGGGGTTGCGATATTCTCCAAGATTGACTTGAAGTCAAGATACAATCTCATTCCGATGTGGCTAACAAACGTGCACAAGTCACCATTTTGAACTTATGAGAGTCATTATGAATTTATGTTTATGCCATTCGAGCTCACAAACACATCAATATTTATATCACTAATGAACAAGGTGTTTCGGCCTTTTCTCCGGAAGTTTGTGTTGCCGTTCTTTGACTAAATCTTAGGATACAACTGCTCCATGGAAGTCGACATTTCTAGCACCAGCTTTATGCTTACTTAAAAAAAAAAGATATTTGTTTGACCAACCAAATGTTGGGAGAGATGCAAAAAACTATTCGAGAGATTTGAAACATAACTTTGAACAGAAGCACACAAAATAAGAAATCACAGAAAAATACAAATATGGAAAAATTCGAGAACAGGAAAAAAATTACATAGCCACACCACATATCTAGAAATTCATTATGAAGAAAATAAGGAGAATAATACAAATTATACCACAATCAAGCCTCCTCACATTTTGTAACCCAAGACACATCTTTGTCCCTTTAAGCAAGAGAAATTGAAATCCCTTCCTCAACACGTACGTTCGATCGATAGAATCGAATCTTAAATAAGAAAACTACACAAATATTGTTACTTGTGCTAGGGAGCCACGAGAATGTGTTGCTTTGTCGTGCTTTTGAGAGCTGTCAGTCTTTGTGCTGGGGCATCTTTGCATTTCCATCCAGGTGCTGGAGTGTTGTGCTTTCATTTTTGAACTTGTATTGGATGCTATGACGTCGCCTTATGGGCGTTGAGGCATTGTGTACAATAAAAGAAATTTATTGTGGGTCACCTTCTAACCCCCTCTCTCACCGTCAAGCTTTATCGGCGTAATTGAGGGTTTTGAGTGTCCAATTGATTAACTCATTTAGGTTCCACATAATAGCACCGAAGGTGTACTTAGTCATGTGTTATCAGCTGCAAGAATGTTGACAAATCTCGTGAAGGCGGTAGTTATGTTGGATTGGCTACTACCTAATACCTTGAGCGAGTTGAGAGGATTTTTGGGACTTACAAGATACTATTGTAAGCTTGTGAAGGGTTACAATTCGATTGCACAATTGAGACGTGCTATTGTTGATGTGTCATCTTCTTCAGTTTCCCCTACTTTGATGGAGGATATGAAAGTTAGCTTGGAGCCACTCGAGTTAAAATGGGTGTGCTCGGAATCTACTTGTGGGAAAGAAGTGTTGATTAAATGCAAATGATTGTCAGGTTATGATACCATGTTGGAGTCATATGACTTGATCCAACGACAGTTTCCTCTCTTACACGTTGAGATAATGTCTTTTTGGAAGGGGAGTAATGTTAGACCGACGCATACATGGTCGTCCGCCTCATGCTCTAGTGAATCAACGCCAAGCCCCTCAAATATTTTGAAGACTGATGTTAGGCGCAAGACCAAAATGATAATTTAATAATTTGTTAGTTATTATTGTGGGGTATAAATATGGCTTAATATGTTTAGGATTATGTTATGTGTTGTCTTGAATCTTAGAGTCAGGGTTTGGGAGAGAATTACCTAGTCATGAATTATATATTTATATTTTATGTATTCGAAATTGTATTATTTTGATTTGGTATCGGCGGAATGAAATCTAGTACTTCTGTTATAATATTTGTGGAAACTTGTCTCGTTCCTACCACAATAAGGGAGCTTTGCCAATTTTTATTGTTGCTGATGATGTCATAAATATTGTAGACATTGATCTTGTGATACTCTAAATTATAAATGCAGACACATGGAAGTTTAGTAAGGTCAGACATATTTGGCTCAAGGAAAAGTTTGATTTATGTAATGACAAATTGTAACAAAAAATACGTAATCTCATTTTCAGTGCTTATATCTAGAAGATGAATAAAGGAGCCATTGTGAGTGCTCTAGAAAATTATATTGATACCCTATTTACCATTACAAATATTGAAAAAGTGAGTGCTACATGTTTGATTGTATAGATTAATATTTGGCATGAATGAATCGGCTACATGTGTGGGAAGGGCTCGAAGATTCTTTATTCTCAAGGCAAATTTTTTAGATTTTAAATATATTAAATTTAATTTCAGTGAAGGTTATATTTTATTGAAGTACAGGCTAGATTTCAGAAATTGGAAGAAAATATAAAACCAAGAAGCTAAAATTGGTTCACATAGACGTTTGGGGCTCAATGTTTTATTTCAGATTTATCGATGACAGCACTAAAATGTTTGATTTGTGTAAGGAGAAGTTGCAACAACAGGATGTAATGTCATTTTCACTGCTAATATTTAGAAGATGATTAAAGGAGCTATTATGGTTGCTCTAGGAAATAATATTGATACCCTATGCACCACCACAAATATTAATACTCTATGCTTTATAGTTGTTGGCTATGTTTTCTTTATCCTTGACATAAAGACTCGGAGAAAGTAATATCTTTATTTTTATTTTGTGTATATATGAAAATTTTTTTTTGATGCACTTATATTTTAAAGGTTAGTGGAATATTTGATTTCCGTGGGACTATGGACACAGGCGAGTATTTTGGAATCACTTAAATTTTTGTGTTTTATGGTTGTGATCTTTGGTCTGTTTATTTTTCAATTTGGTCTGCCGTTCTATCACTATCTTAATCGTTTTTTACCAGGCATCTGATTTATTCAGAAATTGATGGATGCTTCTTATGTTTCGCTAAGCTTTTTTTTTTTTTTTGGGAAGTGCCGCCACCCTATTGGTATCTCTCACAAGCGCTCTTATTGGTAGAATTCTTATAATGAATTAATTGTAGAAAATTCTGTAAGTTCCCCTAAAAAACATAGGTTTCTTTGCATCAAACCTGGTGGATTTACTGAACAGTATCCATCAACATTAGTGATTTGCTCTTTACTGCAAAAAGAGTTGAGCTAGCTGTAGTCTGTATAACTGGCGCAGGCTTGTTTTCGTGATATACAAGAAACTCGATTTCAAAATATCTGTAGTGGCTTGTTATAGTCGCATTTCATGGCTCGTCTAGTTTTGTACTTTTAACTCATAATCATTAACATCTTTTTGTGCATTTTTGTTTGTATTATTGTTCTGTTTGCCTCACTATCCTTCATATGTGCTCCCCTCTGATGTTATTTTTCATGAAAACCACATGCAGAAGCAAACTGCGAATAACAAGCAAAAACCAAGGACCTTGGATGCTCTCTTTGCAGACATGAAGGAGGAGAGGATGAGAACTATTTCCCAGCAGCAGGTGGGGCGTGGCCGCGGTCAAGCCGGACAAAGACGCGGTCGTCAGAACCAACGGCAGAGAGGATGGATCGGGGCAGCAAGTGGCAGTTCCGCTGTTCGATATGGGACTCAGTTTGGCAATTCTGGAAGATGAAATAACTGAATCCTGTTGAATGCCTTCTGAGGCCTTACACCATGGGGCCAATTTCATGCTGGACTGCACAGATCTGTTACTGGTCAGTTTCAACTTTTTCTTCTATGTTAGCACTGTTGTGATTTGCAGATTTGGTTTGGTATTCCTTATTTTAGATGGACTCAACTATTTTTTTTTCCTTTATAAACATATTTGTAGAAGTTTAAGTTGCAATTAATTTCCAGTTTTCTTTCACTCAATGAGTATCTTATATATATCAAGCTGAACTCGAATGTGTTAAAGTTGATGTTGAACGAGTTCAAATTTAGATCAGGTTCAAGCAGGCTTGAATTTGAATATTGTATTCATAGGATTTTCAATTAGATAAGTGATGATATTTTATTAATTTAACTTTTTCATTCTATATCTAGGGTTTAGACTATGTTATGTCTAACTTTCCTCCTGTTTTAACCTTGCATCATTCATGTCTTTTATATTTATCGACCGTTCCTCGCAGCTATTGTTCCAACAATTTTTATTGCGAGTTTCTTCTGTGAAGTTGCCTTCATTAATAGCTCTTAAAAGTGGATATAGACAGCATTAATTGATGAAGATGAGTCCTAATTAAGTTTTTTTTTAAACTATTTTGGTGAGATTGAATCTGATAATTGCAACAAAATTGTACTAGTTAAGATGTCTGGATTGTTTAATATCGAGATATACTTTGTACAATAAAATTTCATCCATTGAATGTGGTAGAAAGGGGCTTCGAAAATAACATCATGTATGCCTTTTCCCCCTCCCCCTCTTGTGGTGGCATGATCTGAGTTCAAACAAAGAAAGTTGGCGCTCTCTCTCTCCCTTAATTCTACTATTTACTATAAATGTAAATATCAAAGTTTAGGTGTTAGATATGTAAAATACAAAAGAATTTGGGGCATGTATGCAAATTTCTCTTTGTATTATTTAATTAGAGGAGGCCGTTGACACCTTATGAGTTTGGGCTGTAAATGAGCTGAGCTTGAGCAAATTTTTGGCTTGATTTGTGTTCCGTTCGATTAAAATTAATTTTGTTCAAAATTGATTCAAGTTTAAAATTTCTCGTCAGGAATGTTCGGTGGGCTTAATTTAAACTCGTTTGAATTAAAACAATATAAAAAAATAGATAAAAAAATTTAGTTATATAAGAGCAAAAAAAAATATTGTTTAATTCATTTGTTTATAATTTTACAACCAATAATTTAATGAAAATATATATGCTCAAATGATTACAAAACAAATAATTACATAAGTTGCATTTCACTGGAAAAATAAAATAAAATAAAAATAAATCATAATTAAAGTAATTATTTTGGCCTTGTGCAATCCTTGAAATATTTTATATTTCATTTCTATTTCTATTTTCATTTTCTCAATTTTAGTTTGGACTAGTTTTATTTCACTTTACACATAACGAGTCTCAATTTTTTTGCATCACACTTTTCAAACACATAATTTTGATTAACTTCCAAGAAAGAAAAACCAAGTTCGATTAGACTCACCGACACATGCAACGTTGGTGAGAGTTGTATAATATCGAAATCTTTAATAACGAGGGAAAAAATCATGGGGTCTAACACAATTGAAATAATACACTATGTAATGATGAGTACTCAAACCCAATCTTCTCTAAGTTAGGAAAAATGGAATTAAAAAAGTGGATCTACAACGATCTTTTATCAATAATAGTAGTAATAACATACTATAAAGACCAAAGTCTATTATTAAAGATGTGGTAATCCATCATGAATGTTATAGGTGGTGATTGTAGTGTCAACTTGTTATAGAGGTTAAAGTTAAAAGTCACGGTGGTAGTTGGTCATGTCGGTCGTAGATGATTGCTTCTGGAGTGTTAGTTGGTCACAAAAGCCATAGGAGAGAGCTATAATTTTGTTTGTAAGGAAGTGGCCGGAGCTGGGAGTTACTGAGTTATGAGCCAAGGAGGTCGTGAGGGAGCTGTAAAAAAGTTTGTAGGGCATAGAGGTCGTAGTTAAGAACCGCATGAGATGTAATATCATTTGTATGCCATAAAGGCTGAAATTGGGAGCTACATGAGCTGTGATAACTTCCATAGGCTATAGAGGTCGGAGTTGAGAGCTAAATGTGATGTGAAATGTCTGTAGGCCGCAGAGATTAGAGTTTGGAGCAATATGAGTTGTGATAAAGTTTGTATGCCACAAAAGCTGGAATTGGGAGCTCCATGAGCTATAGGTTGTAGTTAGTCACGTAGGTCATAGTAATGAGTTATAGGGAGAGCTTCAGGAGTCCGAAGAAAGTTGCCATATCCTTAGTAAGATTGTTATAAGCAATTATTGCAGGGTTCGTTGTTACACAATCTTTGGGAGTCGTCAATGTACCATACGTGGTGTGCGTAGCTGCATCGTATGTGGGGCACATGATTGCATCATATGCAGGGCACGTAGAAAGAGTGATAGTTGGGGCATATCTCTAATTTCTTTCCCAAAAATCAAGGGGCAAGGTTCAAGTGCCAATCAAGAATAGATAGTCATTGGGGTCCAGAAAATGTACGAAACTATCCTTCAACCCTACTTTATTCTTTATATAAACTATACAACAGAGATTTTAGGCTCAATCTGTCTATTAAACAACTGTTAGTTCCTCACATAAAATTAATGTATTAGCCACATTATAAAAATTCTATAGAGAACACCATAATAACTAATCACATTCTAATCATTAGACAATATTCGAGTTTGTTTTTACACTGTCCTAAGGGTGCGTCATTACACTGTCTTCGAGGTGCTCCATAAGGTGCTTTGTTATTGTGCAATATATGTTGGGATTTTGCACAGTACGTCGTGATATTATAAAGGCCATGATTGCAACGAACACGGGTGTGATCAACGGTGGTCGTTAGTTACAGAAGCTGGAAGCGTTCATCGGGTCTTCAATCCAGAAATATATTGAAATTCAACTCCTCCTCCAAGCTCTGTTCTTCCTCTAGTCCAAGGCTTAAGTCCCCTCTCTTGAAGGGGCAGTAATCTATTTTTAGTTTCTAGAAAAGATCTCCTGACAAATAAGAACAGGATTTGAACCACTACATCAGATGATCCAAAGAGATCCCTTTGATTGGACAACATCCTGCAAACGTTTTAATGTCTTAATAGTGTTATAATTGAGTGATCTTGGCCTCGTTGGATTTGTCACTTTGATACACTTGATTTGAATGTAGCCTTATCAGAATTGAAATTAATTTGACCTTCCATTGAGGGCTATAAACTTCCAAAAATAGTTTCGATCTAGGCTTGATTTGACTCAAATTGGGTTAATATTAGTGTCATCGCCTTAGTCTAGTCAAACCGACCAGTTTGATTGTAAGTTTCTTAAAATGAAAGTTCTAGATGATTTTTTATTAATATTTGAAAGTAATTTTATTTGCTCAAAAAGATATTTCGAAATTCTCAAAATCTTTATCAAATAATGATAATTTATTGTTGACATATATATTTTACTTTATTAGGTTTTAAATATATATTTTACTTTTTAAAAAATAAAATACAATTATTTTTATACGCTAAAAAATTTAGTTGTATAAATGTTAATAAAAAAAGNTCAGAGATTGATTGACAGCTACTCAAGATTGACAACAAAAATATTATGACCTAAAACATAAAATAGTAGAGTCTGTGTTTTCAAAAGTCAAGTTAATGAAATATGCAATTAGATTTGGCCAGGGAAGCAAATTGGGCACACGATACATTGAATCTTTTGACATCATATAAAAAACTGGGTCAAGTTGCTTACAGGCTAGCTTACTTGCAGATATATCAGATATTCATTATATATTTTGCATTTCAATGTTGGGAAAATACGGAAATATTTTCATTTGACGATATTGAGATACAAAAATATTTAACATATATTAAAAAATTTGCGAGAATCTTAAAGATAGTGATAAGAAGTTGAGGAACAAACAAATTCCTTATGTTAAAATAAAGTAGAGCATGGGCCAGAAAAAGAAGCTACTTGAAAAAGAGTAGAAGCATATGACAGTAATTACCCTTTTTATTTAAGCTGATATTCAGAAATTTCGAGATCATAAACTTTTATAAGAGAGTATTGTAATACCGAATTTTTGGCTAATTCAGGTATAAATATTTAAGTCATTATTTNGTCATTAGGGTCCAGAAAATGTACCAAACTATGCTTCAACCCTACTTTATTCTTTATATAAACTATACAACAAAGACTTTGGGCTCAATCTGTTTATTAAACAACTGTTGGTTCCTCACATAAAATCGATGTATTAGCCACATTATAAAAATTTTATAGAGAACACCATAATAACTAATCACATTCTAATCATTAGACAGTATTCGAGTTTGTTTTTACACTGTCCTCAGGGTGCGTCATTATACCGTTTTCAAGGTGCTCTATAAGGTGCTTTATTATTGTGCAACATACATTGGGATTTTGCACAGTACATCGTGATATTATAAGGGACATGATTGCAATGAACACAGAGCAGTTGATGATGGTTGCATGTGGTTGGCAAGGTGTGATTGACGGCGGTCGTCAGTTGCACAAGCTAGAAGCGTTCGTCGGGTCTTCGGTCCAAAAATATACTGAAATTTAGCTCCTTCTCTTCCAAGCTATGTGCTTCCTCCAATCCAAGACTTAAGTCTCATTTCATGAAGGGGGTAGTAATATATTTTTAGAGTCTAGAAGAGCTCTCCTCACAAATAAGGACATGATTTTTACCACTCCATCAGATTATCAGAAGAGATCCCTTTGATTGGACAACATTCTGCGAACATTTTAATGCCTAATGGTGTTATAATTGAATAATCTTGGCCTCGTTGGATTTCTCTCTTTGAGACGCTTGATTTGAATGTATCCTTGTCAGAATTGAAATTAATTTAACCTTCCAATGAAGGCTATAAACTTTCAAAAATAGTTTAATAGCTCGATCTAGGCTTGATTTGACTCGGCTTGGGTCAATGTTAGTGTCATCGCATTCGTCTAGTCAAGCCGGCCAGTTTTACTGTAAGTTTCTTAAAATGAAAGTTCTAGATGATTTTTAATTACTATTTGAAAGTTTTTTTTGCTCAAAAAAATATCTCAAAATTCGTTTCACGCCTCAAGACCTTTATCAAACAATGATAATTTACTCTTGATATTTTACTTTATTAGGTTTTAAATATATATTTTAATTTAAAAAAAAAATAGAAATATTTTTATGCATAAAAAATTTAGTGGTATAAATGTAAAAAAAAAAAAAAAAAGTAAAATCTACAATCATTAAAATAGTAACCCATTAAAAATCAGCAACAAATTAAAACAAAAAGTTTCCCCCCCAAAAAAGNAAAAAAAGGTAAAATCTACAATCATTAAAATAGTAACCCATTAAAAATCAGCAACAAATTAAAACAAAAAGTATTCCTCCTAAAAAAGAAAAAAAAAAAAGAAAAAAGACGTAAATTACGAGCAGATCGAAATACTTTTTCTTCTTCAACACACCTGCTCATTATTACTGAGCATTTCCTCTCCGTTCTTTCCCACTCTCAGTCTCCATTCCCCAGTCGACTCCCAGAAGAAGAAGACTGTGAAATAAAGAAGAATCACAGGGATCCCATCGCCTCACTCCATGGCTCCTTCGCGATCAACAGACCACTACCATCCTCCATTCAGGCACCCCACCTACACCGGCGGCGGAGGCAAAGCCCTCTCTTCCTGCGCCCTCGCCGCCTGTTTCCTCGTCCTCGTCACCACCTCCCTCGCAATCACCTTCTTCTTCCTCTTCCGTCCCCGCTCCCCAACGATCCACGTCTCCGCCATCCAGATCCCCAGTTTCTCCTTCCGCAACGGCACCGTTAGCTTCACCTTCGCACAATACGCCGTCGTTCGAAACCCTAACCGCGCCGCCTTCTCCCATTACGACAGCTCTCTCCAGCTAATCTACGCCGGAAAACAGCTCGGATTCATCTACATCCCAGCCGGTGAGATCGACGGCGGCCGGACCAAGAACATGGGGGTAAAATTCTCCGTCGAGTCTTTCGACATTTCCGCCGCACCGCTGAAATCGGGGACCATGGAGGTGGAGTCGAGGATGAAAGTGAAAGGTAGGGTTAGTGTTTTGAAATTTTTTACGCATCACGTCGAGGCGGCTGCCGGGTGCTCGGTGGGGGTATCGGCGGGCGATGGATCGGTGATCGGTCTCAGGTGTTGATTTGGGATTCTGATTCGGGAACGGTGGAGGACGAGATTTCCAATCACCTTTTTATGGTTTTGTGTGGAGGGTTAGGAGATTGAATCTTCAACGCCACGCTACTGTGAAAGGTGAAGCTTTTCGACTTCCTTTCATAAGAAAAGGGAAAGTTTAGTAGTAAGAAGATAAAGATTTGATGATTGTTAGATTATAACATATTCTATTAATTAATTATAATTATTAATAGTAATTATAATTAATTAATAGAATATGTTATAATCTAACAATATTCATATTAATTAATTATAATTATTTTTTTTCTTTTTTCAATGGAATGATTTCTTATTACTCATTTATATTATTTGATTACAAGAAAATTTCTTAATGACTTATAAATTATCTTATTTGTTGGTGTAAACTTTTTATTTATTAATTTAAAATTTATTCAATTACTTAATTTTTTAGATTTTAAATATTTTTAATACCAACTTTATATTAAAGTTAAAGTATTCATTCAAAATTTTAGCTTGTTAATTAATTCATTAAAGTACTCATTAAACTATGATATGATCAAACCAAGTCCAATCCAAGACACACTCAGTTTGATTCGACTCTATTACAACTCTAATCATCGANATATTTTTAATACCAACTTTATATTAAAGTTAAAGTATTCATTCAAAATTTTAGCTTGTTAATTAATTCATTGAAGTACTCATTAAACTATGATATGATCAAACCAAGTCCAATCCAAGACGCACTCAGTTTGATTCGACTCTATTACAACTCTAATCATCGGTATATTCGGGAGATGATCATTTATGTGCTTTCCATTGATTTTAAATATTCTCTTAATGTTAAAATAAAAGAAATTTCCCTCCTTACACAATAATCCTCGATAATCTTCTTTTCCCTTTGTTCCCTCTTGCCAATATCAACCAATATTTTACTAAGCCAATCATTTATAATAAAGAAATCATGTTCAATTCATGTTTAACATTAGGTAAATTTCCTTAAATAAAAAAAGTTTTTCTTGATTATTAAGATTTTTTAAATTATTTTTTGTTCAAATGAAGGTCACTAGTCAAGACNCCAATCATTTCTAATAAAGAAATCATGTTCAATTCATGTTTAACATTAGGTAAATTTCCTTAAAGAAAAAAAGTTACTTCTTTATTATTAAGATTTTTTAAATTATTTTTGTTCAAATGAAGGTCACTAGTCAAGATCCAAATTGACTTAGTTTTTATACTAGAATAGGTTATATTTTGTTGACTACAAAGCAATAAACTTTACCTAAAATCTATGTTGAACACAAAGCAATAAACATTATCTATAATCTATTTAAAACGATATTTTTAATCAATTATTTACTATAATATAAAAACATTAATATGTTATCAGAAATACATTAAAACAAACAATCTTTAAAATCATTTCTAGTTATTTCATAAAACTAAATAGTTAAAAGAGTTCNCAATAAACTTTACCTAAAATCTATGTTGAACACAAAGCAATAAACATTATCTATAATCTATTTAAAACGATACTTTTAATCAATTATTTATAAAAATATATAAACATTAATATATTATCAGAAATATATTAAAACAAACAATCTTTAAAATCATTTCTAATTATATCATAAAACTAAATAATTAAAAGAGTTTNATTATAATATAGCTAAAGATATATCTATAATCACTAATTTGCAACCTTCATCTTTAATCAATCCAATCATTTATCTTTTCCACCTTTGGAATTAATACATGTAGATTAAGGGTCAAAATCAATAATTTACAAAATAATATATAAAATATCATCATGATCTACTGTGCAAATAACACACATCACACTTAAGTGCACGTGCGATCAAGTAGTATACGAATTAGTCTGAATATGGATCTCACAAGCAACTTGATTAACTCTTGAGTTAAGCCAAATAATAATTTGTAAAGCTTGTAGCTTTATTCAATGAATTCACTTAAATTTGAAAATTAAAGTTATGGAATGTAAAAAGAAAATCATTTTTATGGTTTTTTAGTTCTTACAAAAATTTTTTTCTCAAGTGATAGTTTGTTTAAGTTTTAAATCATCTGATTGTTCACTAAAGAAGGATACAACCTAGAACTAAGTACTCTATATTCTCCACCGAGATATTAAGCATCATGGGAGTTTCATATTATATTAGTAGCATAAATAATGCAAAAATCCCAAAAATTTCACATTCCTCAATTGATTGCATGACCTTAGTAGTCATGTACATATTCTACCCAAAAAAAATGTTAAACTTCCTTCCAAAATCTCTAAATCATGACAAATTTTAACAATCAACTATCCAGNTGGAATTAATACATGTAGATTAAGGGTCAAAATCAATAATTTGCAAAATAATATATAAAATATCACCATGATTTACATTGCAAATAACACACATCAAACGTAAGTGCACGTGCAATCAAGTAGTATACGAACTAGTCTGAATATCGATCTCACAAGGAACTTGATTAACTCTTGAGTTAAGCCAAATAATAATTTGTAAAGCTTGTATCTTTATTCAATGAATTCACATAAATTTGAAAATTAAAGTTATGGAATGTAAAAAGAAAATCATTTTTATGGTTTTTTAGTTCTTACAAAAAAATTTTTCTCAAGTGATAGTTTGTTTAAGTTTTAAATCATCTAATTGTTCACTAAAGAAGGATACAACCTAGAACTAATTACTCTATATTCTCCACCGAGATATTAAGCATCATGGGAGTTTCATATTATATTAGTGGCATAAATAATGCAAAAATCTCAAAGATTTCACATTTCTCAATTGATTGCACGACCTTAGTAGTCATGTACATATTCTACCAAAAAAAAAAATGTTAAACTTTCTTCCAAAATCTCTAAATCATGACAAATTTTAACAATCAACTATCCAAATTGAAATAAAATGATATGTGAAAAGTAAACACATCAATCTTGATTCAATGAATTTCATAGTAAAACTTGGATTAACTTAAAACTTCAACCAAACACTAACTTAAAGAAGATAAACACAGGAACTATTTTTACTATCATGAAAGTGTTTACAAACTATAAGTTAAAAATACAAGAGAAGAAGGAAAAAAAAAACACGACTGAAATAAGATTCCCAAATTATCTTCTCACTCCATTGTTTTACTCCTTAATCCACTTCTTACTCACTTAAATCCTAAAAAAATTCCCTCTTCTAACACAGCCTTACACTTCACGCTCTCACCATAAGTCACACGCTTTGCCGAATTGTCCTCTAGCTATTCTCAACGCTCCTACTTATATAACTTCCTCTCAAATCATAGCCAACATCATCAAAATAAGAGGCAAACAGCCTTTGGTCGGGTGGTAGCTTTACAACACCGTGATGTAGCAGCATGACACCACGATGTAACACCACAGTGCTACAATGGGTGATGAGGTGCTAATTTCTAACGATGGGGAACCAATATTTCTGTTTTTTTAACGCAATGCTCTACAGGGTCTGGCGCAAAACACTATAATGACGGCGTTGGGGTGCTACAACGATAATGCTAGTACACTAAATGATGACATCGAGGCACTAAACTCATGAGTTTCTAGGCTTTATCAACATACGTGGCTTAGGCACTGTATCAATAGTGCTGAGGTGTTGTAGCTCAAGCACAGGGGGTACCCCAAGTATGGCATCTAGGCACCACCTATGATTCATACTTTTCTTCAAGTCACTTGTATGATGCTTCAATCCTGACAAAACACATCCACGAATACCAAAGAAGAGCATGAAATCGAACAAAAATATACCAAAAATACACTTACTTGAAAATATTTTTATACATTTAACAAATTCCCCTAAACTTAATATATTACTTGTCATCAAGTAATTATAACTTTAGATTCCTTTGAAAAATTTTTCTGGTAGCAAGAACTTTTTTTGAAAATATAAAGTTCATAAGTAATAGTTAATAGTTCATGAAATTAATTGTCTCTTAAAGTTTTATTTGCATTGATATTCCCCTCAATTCTAAGTCTTCGATGTGTTCAACATGTGATAATTGACTCTTAATAATTTTGATTCTTTAAAGATTAGAATAATACTTAGCTTAATCATCTTAAATAATCATAGAATGGATTTTCTATTATAAATGTAACCTGCATGATAGAATTTTATTAAGTTTGGACCACTCAAAAAAGTAAAAGTGAAGTTAAAGTTTAAATATAAAATATAATTCTCAAAAATATTAAATAAGGATTTTATAAGGACTCTTTTACATTTTTCATCTGATTCTTTTTTGCTTTCTTTTTGCTAGAGAATAGTCTTTATTCAATAAATTTTTTTTATTTTGATTTAAACTTTTTTTTCTTCCCTTTAATATACTTATAAAATCCTTATTTTAATAATTTTTTATATTTGTAATGATTTGCCATCAATAAAGTTTCATCATTTAGTATGGATCTCGAGGTATGTCGCGAATCCTAAGACCTTTTTTGAGCAAGAAAGTTTTAAATCTGAATTAAAAATTCTCCTGAACTTGGTAGGCTCGACAATACCAACCCAATGACATCAAAATTGACCAAATCCGAGCCAAACAGTTAAATCCCTTTTTGAAGATTAAGGTGGCTAAATGAAAGGTCAAATGTATTTTAAATCTACAAATTCATAATCAAATCGAGTATTTCAAAAAAAAAAATCCAACAAGCCCAAGATCACACAATTCTAACATCATCAACAAATTTTCATGCATGCAAAACTTACACATATAAATCTCTCATAAAATCTTCACAACTAAACAATGTGATGACTGACCAAAAAAACAAGTTAAAAAACCACCGGCACACAAAGTTCAAATCAAAGATTGAGAAACAACTTGAAATGACTCAAATAACTATAAATTAATATGCAATTTATCATCTAATATTAGAACTTACTATTCAGGAACGACGAAACTATAGCCATATGTTTAATAAAAAATCATGCAACTACCACATAAGAATGATCATTATTTTTTTAATGAATTATATTTTAAGGGTTGGATATTAAAAAAATAATTAAATCTTTATCAAAGATATCATAATATTTTATTTAAAAATAAAAAAGGATAAAAAAAAGCAAACTGCCCTATATATATATATATATATATAT
>JXCR01144811.1:14690-25705 GCA_002079205.1 Phalaenopsis hybrid cultivar | reverse complement strand
CATAAGTAATAGTTAATAGTTCATGAAATTAATTGTCTCTTAAAGTTTTATTTGCATTGATATTCCCCTCAATTCTAAGTCTTCGATGTGTTCAACATGTGATAATTGACTCTTTAATAATTTTGATTCTTTAAAAATTAGAATAATACTTAGCTTAATCATCTTAAATAATCATAGAATGGATTTTCTATTATAAATGTAACCTGCATAATAGAATTTTATTAAGTTTGGACCACTCAAAAAAGCAAAAGTGATGTTAAAGTTTAAATATAAAATATATTTCTCAAACATTTTTTTCTTCTTTTTTCATTTATTTCTCTTCTTCGATTCTTTTACATTTTTCATCTGATTCTTTTTTGCTTCCTATTTGCTAGAGGATAGTCTTTATTCAATAAAAATTTTTTATTTTGATTTAACCTTTTTTTTTCTTCCCTTTAATATACTTATAAAATCCTTATTTTAATAATTTTTTATATTTATAATGATTTGCCATCAATAAAGTTTCATCATTTAGTATGGATCTGGAGGCTGTCACGAATACCGAGGCTTTTTTTGAGCAAGAAAGTTTTAAATCTGAATTAAAAATTATCCTAAACTTGGTAGGCTTAACATTACCAACCCAATGACATCAAAATTGACCCAATCCGAGCCAAACCGTTGAATCACTTTTTGAAGCTTAAGGTGGCTAAATGAAAGGACAAATGTATTTTAAATCTACAAATTCATAATCAAATAGAGTATTTCGAAAAGTAAATCCAACAAGCACAAGATCACATATAAATCTTACATCATTAACATCATTAACAAATTTTCATGCACAAAAAACTTACACATACAAATCTCTCATAAAATCTTCACAACTATACAATATGATGGCCAACCAAAAAAACAAGTTAAAAAATCACCAGCACACAAAGTTCAAATCAAAGATTGAGAAACAACTTAAAATGACTCAAATAATTATCTATTAATATGAAATCTATCATCTAATATTACAACTTACTATTCAGAGACGACGAAGCTATAGCCATATGTTTAATAAAAAAAACAATGCCAACTATCACATAAAAATAATCATTATTTTCTTAATGAATTATATATATATTAAGGGTTGGATATTAAAAAATAATTAAATCTTTATCAAAGATATCATAATATTTTATCTAAAAGTAAAAAAAAGCTAAAAAAAGCAAACTGCCCTCTCTATATATATATATATATTTTAATCTTAAATTGCAGCCTCCGCACAACGACATGCTTGGCAAACAAGAAAACGTGAAAGCCGCTCCCCAACCACCAAATGCCTTTCCTTTCTCCTCTTGGTCCCGACAAACTCGCGCCACCGCTCCCCCAAAATATTTGTACTTGTGGATCCGTTTTCTTCCCCGCCTTCTCTTACGCTACACCGTTACTACTGATTGTTCGTTGTCTTCCTTTCCTTTGTTGAGTTATTGCCAGGAAACGAATCAAAATCAGAGCAAAAACCATTTTTTTTTTTTTTTACCTCATTTCTTTCTTCTTCATTTTAAGAGCTCTGCAAATTAAGGAAGTTTTGATACTGCCGGCGATCATCATGGTTTGGTCTCCTCAATCTGCCGCTATTGCCTACCTCGATACCGTAAAGCTGGTACGGTTATCCTCCTTTTCCCTTTTTTTGAAAGTTTTGTGGTTTTGTTGATTGGTGAGGTATGCTCTGCGAGGCTTTTACATAATAGCATCCAAAATTTTCATATTTATGTATTTCACACTTAAACTTTTATAATTACGAACATCATATAAAAAATAGAATCTTTTAATAGTCAAATTGTCTTTTCATCCGTAGGTAAAGTGCTATATGAGTAGAAATGAAAGTTTAGGTGTGTGATAGGTAAATCCTTAAGAATTGAGTGTGATGCATGTGATTTTCCTATGTTTTGCTTCTACATGTGGCTGCAAATTTAGCTAGAAGATCATTAGTTGCTTGAAAATTAATTTGATTTTTGTCTCGAATTGAGATAGGATCAAAATAAATGAGCCAAGTTACCGGCCAAAATTTTGGATCGAATCTTTTTCAAGCTGATTTCGAGCCGAACAAAAGTCGAATTGTTAATAACTCTAGTGGTGTTAGTACTTTGAATTTAATGAATTTGACTCGAAGAACGTTAATTTTTCATGAACTGATTTGAATTTTGACTTGTATCGTAATAAATGAGTCGAGCTACCGGCTCCATCGGCCCGGAATTGGATCGTTAACAACCCTGCTAGTAATGAATGGGGGGGTAGATTTGGTTAATCTTTTTATTGCCGAATGTGATTTGATTTTATGGATCTCGTTCATTTGGTTTTGATTAATGCGGCATTCTGGATTTTAGACCTTTTTTTCAGAAGCAATGAACCCAGCAGAATGTTTAATGAATATTGTTTTATTATATATATACACATTTGGTTTATTGTGCAATGAGTATTTATGGTATATTAATAAGTGGTCATAATGTATCTTAAATAGCTGTTATTTTGTTTAAGACTTTAAAATCATTTGTATGGTTGACAACATTTTTCAAATTACATTATAATTTAGAAAGTATGCATCTTAGGATATTTTTGATTTATTGAATTTAAAAATCATGTTTCAAAAATGATGAAATTTGCTAGCTTGTTTCACAAGGTAAATTAGCCTGTTTTTTTAAATCGAACAAATTTATTACATAAATGAAGTAATATTAAGAAAAATAAAATATATAATACAACTTCAAATAAAATTTTTATATTTGATTATGATTGATGATTTAATTAAGATATAATTTAAAAAAAAATAATTTAATAAACATTATTTTACAATATTGTATAATAAATTCATTAGAAATAGATAATTAACATCTTATTGGTTCATCACAATACTTTTGAAGACCATATTATGAAGATAATGTTATGTGTGGAGTTTGCATGCATGCAGATTATTTGTACAATCATGTTGTAATGCAGAATATGATTGTACGAAGGATCTGCATGCATCCGAACTTCATGCCTAATATGAGTCTCCTACATTCTCATCCCTTCCTTGGGCTCTCCAGTGCAAAGAAGTGAAAGAGCCTAGCAGTCCAATTGAACCAGAAAGCACTCAGTTCCTATCAGCTCTGGCTGCCGGCATGAGCGCCCAACACATCGTCGAAGTATCTCCACAAGCATCTCAATCCACGGTGGCGCTCGCCGTCGCCGCCCGGCAAACCGGCGGCCGACTCGTCTGCATCCTCCCTCAGCCGGAGTCTCTGGTTGAATCAAAACAAGTCATTGAGGATTCCGGCCTCACAGACATAGTAGAATTCAAGGTAGGCGATCCCTACAAACTGTTGCCAGAGTGCGAGAATGTGGACTTCTCCGTAGTGGATTGCAAGTCCGAATCCTACACAGGCTTGCTCAAGCTGCTGGACATGAATCCCACCAAGTCTGTTGTGGTGGCCAATAACTTGGTGGGGGATAAATCAGGGCTGGGAGGGGAGCTGCAGAGTGTGCAGAACAAGAGTGATGTGAGGTCTGCGAAGCATCCTATTGGGAAGGGCATGGAGGTGACGATGATTGGGAAAAGCGCTGAATTTGCTGCGAAGGATGCGAGGGGTTGGAGGCATGAGAGGAAGGGGAGGGGAGGTTCGAGGAGGAGGGGAAGCAGAAAGAGTTCATGGGTGATGAAGGTGGACGAGGTTAGTGGTGAGGAGCATCTCTTCAGAATTCCACAGTCCATCTAATTACTCTGTTTAATCTGATATTTATGATATTTATGTGCTAATTACACGATTAGACTGAGTTATGAGGCCATGAGCATGGCTGAATTATAATAACTGTTGTAATGTATCTTGTTTTTGCCTGAGAGGAGGTTGTTGAGAGATTTAGCATGGCTGAATTATAATAACTGCTGTAATGTATCTTGTTTTTGCCTGAGAGGACGTTGTTGAGAGATTTAGATGAAAGAGGAAGAGAAATTTTGTAGGATTGGAAGGCAAGTTCTTGGCTTTTTCAATCACTGCTATTGTGGTTTACAGTTGTGTATTAAAGATTGGATTTTTATTTTGCAGTATGGAGTGATTTGAGATGAATCATGTAAGAATGATGATATGTTACTGATTCACGTTGTAGTTGAGAAAATGGAAGTTGTTCCATCTCTCTGAAGGATTTGAGCTGATAAAATGGGACAGTTTTCTTGAGTTAAAAAAGGGTGGCCGGCTAGTTTTTGAGAAATTATTGTGTATTACGAGTTCATACGCGCAGACGGCCAATCAGTTGGGAGAGTACATCACAACAATTTCATCTAAAGTGTGATGTGCTCTCCCTCGGAGTGGGAGAAATATAATATCTGGGAACATATGTATGAGTCTAGAGTAGCTCTGATTAACCCAAAAAAAGGTTAATCGGAGCCGCTCTCTATTCATACATCATCTAGACGTAATAATATGAAGCAACTAAACAATATGAAGAAGTTTAGTTACTCAAGCTGAGAGAGAAAAAACACATGAAGCAACATTTTTATTAAAATAAAAATAAAACTTACTGATATGTAAACCATCTATTACAAAGGCAACTAAACAAATCTCTCAAATCACCTCTAAGAGAAAATAATAAATAAAAAGAGAAAAGAAGAATAAAACTCCCTGTAAACCGTAGCCTCCCCTCTGAAATCTCTCCAAATACTTCCTAAATTCTTCCCTTGATGTTCTTTTTAAAGCCTTTATTTGAACTCTTTTAAAAAATTATCAAAATTTTGCTCGTTAAAATTTTTCATTTGAATTGGATGCGGCGGCATGACCACGCCTGAATAGTGGTGTAATTAAGCCACTCTCTCAAGTTGGGTGACGTGATCATGCCACCTTCCGACACAACTATGCCTCACAAATCTTCTATAGAGGAGGCATGACCACGCTGGTTTCATGCGTGGCTACCACTAAAAAGGATGTTTGGGCAACACTGCAAGAGCAGGCATGACCACGGTCGCTGACTGGCTTGGTCACTTTAAATACTTAGCATGGTGACAACAAAATCTGGCATGGCTACGCCATGCTGAAAATTCCTAAAACCTCCTATTTAGCTCTGATTGTGTGCTAATCCTCCTAAAGCCTGTAAAACACAAATCCAAACTTCCAAAAGCATAAAATCATGAAATAAAATGAAGAATTAGCTAAATTTAAAGTATAAAAAATATGAAAAATTGATGCATGTCAATCCCCCAAAACTTACCATTACTTGCCCTCAAGTAATTCTTATGACGTAGCTCTAATTTTTAATGAAATAGATTACCTTTATTTTAAGAAAATCTTAGCCTATGAATAGTGAAGAAGTGCAAATTTATTAAGGCTTTTGTGACATTCATTTATATGTTTGGATTTCCATGATTAATAAAAATCTTATGCCCAACATGAAGTTCTTTTTATATTGTTGAGTGTTGCATGTAAACTGACATTATGGAACCTTTCTCGATATAAGTTGATTCCCGTATTTCCAAACATCCATTAGGACTCCCCGTTGCTTGCTTTTGGCACGAAATCCGGGTCGTCGTTAATTTAACCTTGCCCGGGTAAGCTTGCTCTTGGGTTGCATGAGTTCTAATACAAGACACGTATATTGATCATTGTGATATTTAAAGATTATTCCCCATCCATTCAGAGCCTCCCATGATTAAGGGAAGTCATAAAACACTCCCACACACATTTCATTAAAATTGGGGTTCAGACCGAGCTACTCGCCCGGGGGTTCTGGCACACCCATTGAGATTAAAGTCCCTGGTATAAGACACATAAAAAGGGGACTATAATTTAATTATACACACTCTCTTATAATTTATAGATAAAAAAAATCTTTCTCTGGATGATTCCGATGAAAATTCGGACTCATCGGGCCAGACTGGCGCCTCAGCGTTAGGCACTAGCACCCTAACGTTAGGCCTAGTGATCCAGCGCTAGGCCATGGTGCTTAGACGCCAGCCCCAGTGCCACAACACCAATATCAAGCACATAGGTGCCTAAAACAACCCAAAGTGGTCTCAAAACTGAGACAGTAGAAATGCGACACCAGGTTTTGGCGCCTAAGCCCTAGACCAAACGCCCCAACGCCAGTCCCCTGGAATGTAGGCACTTGAATAGCTTTGGAAATCTAAGAGGGTAGAAAGTAGGTGTCAGGGACCTGATGCTTAGGCACTAAACCTAATGCATAGGCGCTAGGGGCCCAAAAAGTTGGTGTCATTATGTTTTCTAAACCTGATTTTTCTCGGGATTTCCATTGATTTAATGCCGTAACAACGCCCTTGGCAGTTGAAAAAGTTTAGGATTTCCTTTGGTAGTTAGGAGATATGTCTTGGAGAGGAAAAAGGTAATGGAGGGAATTTTTTGAACAGGAAAAAGGCTGATGAAAAAAAAAATTTGGAGAAGCTTTGGAGAGGTAAGCAAAAGAGCTTCTTCTTCCTCCCACCTCTGTCTTCTTCCTCCTCCACCATATCTTTGAGTGTGTGAGGGAACTTCATGGGAAGAGTTTTCTTGATCTTTCTCCTTGGGAAGAAGAGCTTCATCCCACATGGAGGAGAAAAGGATTCAACTTTCCTGAGGAAAAAGGAGAGCTTCTTCCATCTTTGTGCAAGAAGAGAAAGTTAGCTTTGCCGAAGCACGATAGGAGTAAAGAGCAAGCAAAGAAAATACTGCTCCAACCATCACAAAAGTAATACTCCTAAAAACTCAATGTAATTTCATTCCTATAGCATTTTAGTCTAGATGATAGAGATTTAAGGACTTAGGTTTTGTGCTAGAGGAAAAACCCCTTTATGTTAAGAATGTTTTCTTGAAAATCACTACGAATGTTGAGCTCTCCCTCTATGGACTAGCATAAAGAACCCAATAGGAATCCAATTTTTTCATGATTTTGGCGGCTTTAATATTTTATGGAGAGATTAGAGAATTTGGAGCTTGGAGGATAAAAAACCTCCTTAGTCGTTTCACTCTCCAAGTCGTGGAGGAGTTTTCTTCAACTAAATCATCGAGTTAACTCGATCTCTGGCCTCAAACTCTTCATTCACCTGATTCACCTCACCAACCGTGAATCTCACTTCACATGGAGATGTTGGTTGCCCATTTTTAATCCAGATGAAAGCTAAAAATTAGGTCCTCATACTCTACCTAGTTATTTATGACTTCAAATTCTATTATGAGTGAGTGGTAGAGATACTCTCTGGTCTGATTGGAGGCACCATGAATGTGCAAGTAGTACTTACTTCACCCGCTTTATTTGGTTCAGAAAAAAAATTGCTAAGATGTCCACAACTGCCTGAGTCCTTATTATGGTTTAGGGGGATGTAGGAGATGTTGAACTCACTTAGCTCCATCATCTATTTGTGGAGACGACTGGGATGCTTTGGCCGAGTTAGAACGAATTTCCTTAGGTGATCGGTAATGACCCAGATAAGATATTTCTGGAAGTAAGGCCCACTGTTTGTGAGCTTAAATAATAAGAACAAATGTTATGTTTTCCATAATTAGCTTCCTCAGTTTGGGCCTTTGAGGATAGGACTCGGGTGGTTTAGTATATAGAAAGTTTCTCTTGAGGTCATCAACTCAGTACTTTAGTGGATTTAAACTCATGTTTATTTTCTAAGGGTTGAATGTATTTATTTTAAGCCATTTATCTGTTGTTTGGCTGATTGACTTTTAACTAACATATCATCCAAATGTACTTCAATATTGTTACCCTTTTATTTAGAAAATATTATATTTATAAGGTGTTGGTAAGTAATCCAAATGTTTTGAGTCCAAATATTCTCTCAGTCTCCATCTACGACTCTCTACAGACGATGAGCGGCTACTCTACTGTGGTGGAGGCACGGGTAGAGTTGCATTCTTCTACTGAAATAAGATTGATGGCTAGCTCCAGCATTTTAGCTAGGATTTTTGGTCGCTTGAGACCCCAAGCATAGCAGAAGGGTCTCTTTTTCAACCTTTGAGCTAGGACGACATGTGCTGCTATGGGTTCTAGATTTTGCACTTTCAATATCTCCTTCTGGAATATTATGACAAACATATGAAGGCTCTCATGTTGTCCTTGCCTAATTTGATGGCCCGTGAACTCTTCTGAGGTTTTTGGGTGTTGGCAAACCACACTACAAACATTCTCTTGAAGTTGGTGAAGGAGGAGATCACTCCAGTTGGTAGTCCATGTACCGAGAGTCTTCTTGTATTTTTGGGATTGAGTTATCCTTCGGTTGTTGTGCGTCGTAGCTCCCTCCTGAGGGTTTTCTTCTCTACCTCGGGTCGGATGGCATAGATCATTCGACCAATCATCTGGTCCTTCAACTCTTGTATTTGTTGTGCACAAACTTCATTGTGCACTCCATGACTGTAGTGTCTCTTAGGTGGGTTTCTTCTCCTGAATTGTTCCTTTTCTATTGTTGGTATGACCAACAATCATCACACCTATTATGATGTTGAATCTGGATCTATTCGGGAATCACCTATTTACATGAGAGTGCATGATAATAGAGAAAAGATTGTGTAACATTTTACTAATGAAATGATCCCCTATTTACATGCAAAGGGGTTGTTGTATGTATAATTACATGATTACATGCTACATAGTATTTTGGATATTTAAATAAATGAGCATGTTGCTCGGCTACCCTATCTCTCGATCAGCTAAGATTAGTGAGCCTAGGTTTGACAAAACTTGTGCGTCTGACTATGCTGAGTTGGGATTCTCGATCGGGTTCTATTAATCTTTGGTCGTCTGGACTTAGCTAGGTTGGCTCGAGCACCAATCGATTGCTTTTGTCTAGTCGTCGAATATTGACCCCTAGAAGATGATCTTCTATCACCATTATGAGACTAGAATGTCGAGTAAATTGTTAATTACCTTAATCTGAGGGGTAGCACACTCCCTTCATAAAATATATTTTGAGGCGTTCGTGGAGTATATCATCGTAAAACTTTTCAACCTCATGATTCAGGATCTCAGATACGTTTGTGAGGCGACTAGCAATGCTGAGGCGAGAGTTAGGTTGATGTCTTCTCTTGGCCTGATAGATTTTGATCATTGCTCGATGGCTTGCATCCAATCGGCTTGGAGTCCTAATCAAAGGAGCATGTACTGATCAATCAATTCCTTTCGATCTTTCGGTGATATGACTTTTGGTCTTCCTTCTGTGGGCCATACCTGGCCGCACTTTCATCTCTAAGGCGTTGGATTTCCTCAAAATTCGTCCCAACACANGGGCAACGGGATTTCAATTCCGATGACCGACAGCTTCTTACGGACAAACTCCACACCAAAATAGTGCCGACAAGTATATAGAAAGTTTCTCTTGAGGTCATCAACTCAGTACTTTAGTGGATTTAAACTCTTGTTTATTTTCTAAGGGCTGAATGTGTTTATTTTAAGTCATTTATATGCTGTTTGGCTGATTGACTTTTAACTAACATATCATCCAAATATACTTCAATATTGTTACCCTTTTATTTAGAAAATATTATATTTATAAGGTGTTGGTAAGTAATCCCAATGTTTTGAGTCCAAATATTCTTTCAGTCTCCGTCTACAGCGCTTCTGCAGACGATGAGCGGCTGACTCTACTGTGGTGGAGGCACGGGTAGAGTTGCATTCTTCTACTGAAATAAGATTGATGGCTAGCTCCAACATTTTAGCTAGGATTTTTGGTTGCTTGAGACCCCAAGCATAGTAGAAGGGTCTCTTTTTCAACCTTTGAGCTAGGATGACATGTACTGCTATGGGTTATAGATTCTGCACTTTCAATATCTCCTTCTGGAATATTGTGACAAACATATGAAGGCTGTCATGTTGTCCTTGCCTAATTTGATGTCCCGTGAACTCTTTTGAGGTTTTCGGGTGCTGGCAAACCACACCACAAACATTCTCTTGAAGTTGGTGAAGGAGGAGATCACTCCAGTTGGTAGTCCATTAAAACACCTTCCTTTAGCATGGTGAAAAAGAGGCGACACTTCGGAGTGTCAATGATCCTCAACAAACAAATGGCTGATTCAAATGATGCTAAGTGGTCAGCTAGATCAATCTGACCCTTATAAGACTAGAGTGATGGTATATTGAATTTCCATAGGAGTTCAACTTCACAAATCTACCAAGAGCACATTCTAGGGGAGCTCAGTGCTCCTGAACCACTGTCTATCTAGTGGTGCCGACTCAAAACTATCCTGGTACTGAGAGTCTCCTTGTATTTATGGGATTGAGTTATCCTTCGGTTGTTGTGTGTCGTAGCTTCCTCCTGAGGGTTTTCTTCTCTACCTCGGATCGAATGGCATAGATCATTCGACCAATCATCTGGTCCTTCACCTCTTGTATTTGTTGTGCACAAACTTCATCGTGCACTCCATGACTGTAGTGTCTCTTAGGTGGGTTTCTTCTCCTTGATTGTTCCTTTTCTATTGTTGGTATGATCCACAATCATCACATCTATTATGATGTTGAATCTGGATCTGTTCGGGAATCACCTATTTACATGAGAGTGCATAGTAATAGAGAGAAGATTGTGTAACATTTTACTAATGAAAAGATCCCCTATTTACATGCAAAGGGGTTATTGTATGTATAATTACATGATTACATGTTACATAGTATTTTGGATATTTAAATAAATGAGCATGTTGCTCGGCTACCCTATCTCTCGACCAACTAAGATTAGTGAGCCTTGGTTTGACAAGACTTGTGCGTCTGACTATGCTGAGTTGGGATCCTCGATCGACTTCTATTACCAATCTTTGGTCGTCTGGACTTAGCTAGGTTGGCTTGAGCACCAATCGATTGCTTTTGTCTAGCCGTTGAATATCGACCCCTAGAAGAGGATCTTCTATCACCATGATGAGACTAGAATGTCGAGTAAATTGTGAATTACTGTAATCTGAGGGGTAGCACACCCCCTTCATAAAATATATTTTGAGGTTGTTCGTGGAGTATATCATTGTAAAACCTTTCAACCTCATGATGTAGGATCTCATATACTTTTGTGAGGCGACTAGCAATGCTGAGGCGAGAGTTGGGTTGAT
>JXCR01144811.1:0-14676 GCA_002079205.1 Phalaenopsis hybrid cultivar | reverse complement strand
AAGTAATGTATACGTTGAAATGTTATGATCCAGAAGCAATTCTATCATGCTCCTTAAAAAAAATTTATCATCAGCCATAGTTTTCGGTTCATATTTTGAATACCCAAACTTCTCACAAGCTAATACTAAATATTAGATAAGTCTCCAACAAAAAGGAAAATCAACAATGCAAGATTTTAAAAATTAAAAAAACTACTAGCAAATTAAATAATGTAATAATTAGAACATCACAATAAAAGTGCCTAACGCTTTAGACATAAGAAGGGAAAAAAAAAAGACGGTGAGATCCATGAAGAGGCAAAATACGTAAATTGCTAAGCATAACATGGATAATTTCCCTGCATACATAAAAAGATTTGGGGAAACCATAAGAAAATGAACTCAAGAATATGTTCATCAAATGCTCTTACTGAATATTTACAGGAGGATGTACTTGATGTATGCTTTTCTCGGATGATATCCTTCTTGTGGATAAAATTAGATAAAGAGTGCATGGAAAACTTTAATTAAGGAGGTTTACATTGGAGTCTAAATGCCTTCGTTTGAGGAGATTTAAAACTGAATACATGAAATGTAATTTTAGTAGTAGTAGAACAAGTAACAGAGTTGTAACTATGGGTGATCAAATTATTAAAGATGTCAATGTTTTAGATATCTTGGGTCTATTGTTCAAAGTGATGGTGATATAAATGAGGACGGTATTAGTAGAATTTCAGTTGGTTGGTTGAAGTGGAGGAATGCATCGAGCCTATTGAGCGATAGAAAAGCGCCACTTAGATATAAAGGAAAATTTTATAAGACGGTGGTGAGACTTGCAATGCATTATGACACAGAATGTTGACTTTTAAAAGAGAAGTATAAAACTAAGTTAAGTGTTGCTGAGATGGGAATGCTTAGATGGGCGAGTGGCTTGACATTTAAAGATAATGAAAAACAAATGTATTCGTGTAAGGTTGTTGTAGCTCTAATGGTAGACAAGATTAGAGAGAGTCGTCTTAGATGGTTTAGTCACATTAAACGTCGACCATCTAATGATCCAGTTAGGAGAGTAGATGTTTTAGATTCGACTTATGTTAAGAAAGACAAAGGTATAACTAAAAAGACTTGGCACATTGTATAAAAAATGATCTTAATTTATTAGAGTTAGATGAAAATATAACACTCAATAGAACACAATGAAGAAAAATGATTCATGTAGGCGACCACAATTAGTGGGATAAAGGCTTGTTGTTGTTGTATATGATAAGCACAACAATGCTACCAAATTGGTGGTGGAACCAAAACTTAATAAGAGGAATGGTGAAATCAAAAATGAAAAGGTGGCAAGTATTTAAAGTTTATAATTTTTCCTAAAAATTTCTAATATTATTATACATATAATTATTCATTCAAAAATATAATTCATGTTAAAATATTATTATTATTGAATATTTAAACTAAGAGGGCAAAATTTTTAATCTAATATATAGAGTAAAGTGACAAAATAATCCTTGAATAGTTCCATGGGGCCGTTTTAATCCAAGAGTTTATAGAAGTGTCAAAATAGCCGGGGATTATTTTAAAATTGTACTANAGCAAGATCCTGCTCGGCGTCGAGGGATTTGATGTAGTCTAAGGTTCTGGAGTCGAGAGGCTGGCGAGCCTGGGGCCAGTACAGCCACTCAAATGTACAATCCTCAAACTGCAACAACGTACGGAGGTGATTAAGATTATGAGTAGATATAGAAAAATAAGATGTTGAGTCAAGCCCAACATTCAAAAGCAAAATCAAATGGTAACCCAAGATGAAGATTTTGCATGAGAAGGTTTATTCAGGGAATTGTATTGTTTCAACGTTTATGTAGATGAGGTTAATTGTAGCCAAAAATAGTTTTAGGTTCATGATCTTAACTTGGCTTTCCATAGATATAAGCAGCCATAAACTGTTCTGGTCCAGACAAATAAAGCCGTGAATCATTAATGGCGAGTTTAGTAAGAGGTATAAATAAAAACGGTTCCAATTCACAAAGTGATTTGTGCCTCACAGCGATAGTCTCACACGTCAAACAAAAAAGTAATGTATACGTTGAAATGTTATGATCCAGAAGCAATTCTATCATGCTCCTTAAAAAAAATTTATCATCAGCCATAGTTTTCGGTTCATATTTTGAATACCCAAACTTCTCACAAGCTAATACTAAATATTAGATAAGTCTCCAACAAAAAGGAAAATCAACAATGCAAGATTTTAAAAATTAAAAAAACTACTAGCAAATTAAATAATGTAATAATTAGAACATCACAATAAAAGTGCCTAACGCTTTAGACTTAAGAAGGGAAAAAAAAGGACGGTGAGATCCATGAAGAGGCAAAATAAATAAATTGATAAGCATAACATGGATAATTTCCCTGCATACATAAAAAGATTTGGGGAAACCATAAGTAAATGAACTCAAGAATATGTTCATCAAATGCTCTTACTGAATATTTACAGGAGGATGTACTTGATGTATGCTTTTCTCGGGTGATATCCTTCTTGTGGATAAAATTAGAGAAAGAGTGCATGGAAAACTTTAATTAAGGAGGTCTACATTGGAGTCTAAACATCTTCGTTTGAGTCGATTTAAAACTGAATACATGAAATGTAATTTTAGTAGTAGTAGAACTAGTAACAGAGTTGTAATTATGGGTGATCAAATTTTTAAAGGTGTCAATGTTTTAGATATCTTGGGTCTATTGTTCAAAGTGATGGTGATATTGATGAGGACGGTATTAGTAGAATTTCAGTTGGTTGGTTGAAGTAAGGAATGCATCGAGTCTATTGAGCGATAGAAAAGTACCACTTAGATATAAGGAAAATTTTATAAGACGGTGGTGAGACCTGCAATGCATTATGACACAGAATGTTGACTTTTAAAAGAGAAGTATAAAACTAAGTTAAGTGTTGCTGAGATGGGAATGCTTAGATGGGCGAGTGGCTTGACATTTAGAGACAATGAAAAACAAATGTATTCGTGTAAGGTTGTTGTAGCTCTAATGGCAGACAAGATTAGAGAGAGTCGTCTTATATGGTTTAGTCACATTAAACGTCGACCATCTGATGATCCTTACATGAAAAACAAATGTATTCGTGTAAGGTTGTTGTAGCTCTAATGGCAGACAAGATTAGAGAGGGTCGTCTTAGATGGTTTAGTCACATTAAACGTCGACCATCTGATGATCCAGTTAGTAGAGTAGATGTTTTAGATTCGACTTACGTTAAGAAAGACAGAGGTATAATTAAAAAGACTTGGCACATTGTATAAAAAATGATCTTAATTTATTAGAGTTAGATGAAAATATAACACTCAATAGAACACAATGAAGAAAAATGATTCATGTAGGCGACCACAATTAGTGGGATAAAGGCTTATTGTTGTTGTATATGATAAGCACAACAATGCTACCAAATCGGTGGTGGAACCAAAACTTAATAAGAGGAATGGTGAAATCAAAATAGAAAAGGTGGCAAGTATTTAAAGTTTATAATTTTTCCTACAAATTTTAATATTATTATACATATAATTATCCATTCAAAAATATAATTCATGTTAAAATATTATTATTATTGAATATTTAAACTAAGAGGGCAAAATTTGTAATCTAATAATAGAGTAAAGCGACAAAATAATCCTTGAATATTTCCATGGGGCCGTTTTAGTCCAAGAGTTTATAGAAGTGTCAAAATAGTCGGGGACTATTTTAAAATTGTACTCTAATAGTCCTCCATAGAGACTACTTTAACCCAATTTAAAGNCATCTTCCTTCTCCTCTAAGCATGGGGCTTCAATGGATAACTCAAAATCTTTGCCAATAGGCTTAGCCCTAACCTTGGCTGACCTGCGTATCAGTAAGTGGATGACAGCATCATTGTTCTTGCAGATTTCATTGACCAACTGGTGATCCTCGAGCTCCTCCCCATCACAGATAAGCTTTTGAGCTTCAACATCCCCAAAATCTGTACCTTTCTTTGCAATTTGTTCCTTGATGTAAGCAACATTTCGGCTCCGATCCACTTTGAACTTGAATTTCTTCCCGCAAGCAGTATTTACAGTGATGAAACGGAGATCAGAAAGCCTAATAACAAGATGGAGGACATTCCCGTCCGTCACACCGTAATCTCGAACCAGACAATCATTCCGGGCTAGCTCACGGCCATCAAAAACCAGCTTCTGATTCTTGACAACAAATCCTTTGCAGCTCTGGATTCTAAGCTTGACCGAGGCAATTGAATCAGAGTCAAGAACTCTAATAGGGATCACTGACGAATCAGGGACTGCCAGGTAGATCAGGATAGAATCATCCAAGTAATGCAGGGACCTGCTGCGCTGCAGAAGGACCGAGGAAAGAACTGCATCCTCCCTAATGGGGCTGATTACAACGCCAGCTGCAGACATTTTTTTGCCACTATGCTAGGAAAAACTAGGAGTATTTCAAACCCTAGAAAATACCGCAGTCTAGATCTCGGATCAATTCCACTACCAGACCCGAGGAATAACCCTACGGCAAGGACTAATCTGCCCTAATTGTACCAACCCATCAATACACAAACGGAATTTCAAGATCTAGGATCAAAACAAACAAAACCCTAACAAGATCTATCTACCAACTTTTGAAATTAACGTTTGACCGAGACTTCCTGCTCCCACCAAAGCAGAAAGGAGAAAGACGAAGATCTCACCAGAGGTAAACATAGGGATCTGATCAGCGCGGACGTTTATAGATTAAACAACAGACATCTCCGATTCGCTTCAAAAAAACTACCAACAAACCAGATCGCTGTGACCAAGAAACGCCGCACTCCAGCTCCCCTCTTAGATAAGATCCCGCCTCTCCTGCAAGCTCTTGGCTCTCCTATTACCGGCTGGTGAAGCGAAAAGAACTCGATATGAAGAAGTTGGAGACGACAATGGGCGACGACCGAGGATTTACATCCTTTTGAACAAGACGAACGGAGTTTACGGTGTTTGATGGAGAAAAAAAAATGGCGGTTTAAAGGAAGGCGGCTTCTGGGAAATGAGGGGCGAAAGAGTGAAATTCCTATATAGACCTTAAGATACGCTGCTCCGGGACCTTATTTTCTCATTTTGAGCAGGGCTTTAGTGTAATTTTGTATTCTTTTAAGTGCATTAATGGTGGAGTATCTCGGGAGTTAATATGGGGAAGCTTAAGCTATACAGGTTTACATTCAATAAACGGAAAATGACGTGTCGCGATCCAACGGAAAATGACGTGTCATTATCGAATGAGAGGGAGGGTTGAAAACGATGAGATCGAGACAGTGACGTGGCATCGTTTCCTCATTGCAATTGGTTTTTGTCTTTTTCAGAAGAGATAATTCTATTTAAAGCAATCAACCGTTTTGCACTCTGTGGGCTCTAATTACGGAGAGTTTATGCTAATAGAATTATTAATATTAATGTTTATGTTAATCTAAAATATGCAAATGCTAATTTTGAGGAGATTTAATAGTCCACAAAGTTGAGAGTACGATAAAGAATGGTCCACTTCTAGAAAATTTGGAGGCCTACTTATCCGCTGGATGCAGTTCGCCGAGCTAAAGCATGCAAGGTCAAAGCCGATTAAGTCATGAAAAATGATTGAATGATATGAATTCGAGACGTTTTGACGAAAATGAGACAAAGATATGTTTAAGCCAATCAACAAGAAGAAACTGACTCGAGGAAAGAGTCATCCCCCAACATCGTCAATCATATCAAAGGTGTTCAATAACTCCCTGATCTATCATCCAGGGTTGACAGATAAAATAACTCAACCAACTGAACTAGTCTTGTCGAACTGAAGCCAATCATGTTTATCATACAGACAACGCCGACTAATCTCAACCGATCGAACAAGCCCTGCCAAGTTGAAGCCATAGAAACTCAGTCGAACGAGCCAGTGAGAAGTTGAGTTATAGGCTCGTACTTATAAATTACCTAGAATACCATCTATAGCCCCCATTAAAGCTGTCGCGACTCGGTTCGGTGATTGTAATTAACCCAGGCAGGTACATGCCATTGGTCGTGGGAATTAAGTTTTCTATACTCATTTTCTATAACTAATATTTAACAAAGGAAAAAAGCACTAAAAAAATTAAATTAATGCAATACAAGTATATTTACCTCATTACATGTTCTTCGCATCTTCTATAAATATTTTATTTTTTATCGCTCATCTTTTAATCAATTAATTACATATGAAATGTTAGTTTAAAATAACAGTAGACTAATAAAAGTAGTTAATACTCACACTCCTAAATTATAATATTTTGAAGAAAAAAACGATATTATGCACACCAATTAAGCATTCAATAAATCAATAAAAATTATTTGACAGTATGAATATGATCACTTAGTATATTTCATATTATTCATTATGTTTTGTTATAACAATAACATATCTATATTATTTTATGTATGTATAACCGTCACATGAACACTTTCTAACAATTGTACCTTTTAATGTATTTTAATATAAATATCATTTTTAATTTATGTGCATTAGTATCTTAACATTCTTCCTGCTAGTACCATAAAGATATGACACTATTATAGCCTAGCATGCACATGCAAACATACTATAAAAAACTCTACATAGTAATAATTCTTTCATTCTCATTTGTATAGCAGTTAATATACTTATACATGAATCAATATCTATGATAATTTAACAATATTGAGTAGACATTTCACTTTAACAATATGATTAAAATTCAATGAAACCATGAATCATGAGTATGCAATGCTACAAATATAATTGTAACAGCAAGTGCATTTGGTTGACAAGAAGTAAGATATTACTATATTATAAGAATATGAGTACTCATCTCAAAACCGTATGACTTGTCGTAAATTTTCAAACACGCTTAATCTTGTCTTCAATAATTAGTTACCTATAATATAATAAAGAATAAAATATTAAGTAGATCATTAATTATATTTAATCAATCTTTTAATTAATTATGTCATTTTAATTGTTGATTATAAACTTTTATTTTAAGTATTCAAGTTACTTTAATTTGACTATCAAAACTATAACTTACTCAACATCTATGATTTATATTTTTTTATTCAATATTTAATTGATGTCCCATCTAATTTAAATAAGTNCAACATCTATGATTTATATTTTTTTATTCAATATTTAATTGATGTCCCATCTAATTTAAATAAGTAAAAAAAATATTTTCATATTTTGATTAAATCTCTTATATAAATATTATTATTATTATAAAATATGCTATTACATATATAGAAAATTAATAAATTATATTATTTTAATTAACTATTAATTTTATATTATTTAAATATAAAATTTCTATTATCTTACTTTATGTAATTCTACTTTTATATATATATATATATATAATTCAATTGAAACAGCCTTACCAAGTTTGTTGGGATCTATTTTCCTCGGTGCTTTATCTCGCACACTTCCTTATCCTAATTCAATAAAATTTTCTATTAACACTCCCACTACATACATGCATGCATGNATCAACAAGAAGAAGCTGACTCGAGGAAAGAGTCATCCCCCAACATCGTCAATCATATCAAAGGTGTTCAATGACTCTCCGATTTGTCATCAAGGGTTGAAAGATAAAGTAAATCAACCAACTGAACTAGTCTTGTCGACCTAAAGCCAATCATGTTTATCAGACAGACAATGCCGACTAATCTCAACCGATCGAACCAGCCCCNCCGACTAATCTCAACCGATCGAACCAGCCCTGCAAAGTTGAAGCCACAGAAGCTCAGTCGAACGAGCTAGTGAGAAGTTGAGTTATAGGCTCGTACTTATAAATTACCTAGAATACCATCTATAGCCCCCATTGAAGCTGTCATGACTCGGTTCGGTGATTGTAATTAACCAAGGCGGGTACATGCCATTGGTCTATACTCATTTTCTATAACTAATATTTAACAAAGGAAAAAAAACACTAAAGAAATTAAATTAAAGCAATACAAGTATATTTACCTCATTACATGTTCTTTGCGTCTTCTATAAATATTTTATTTTTTATTGCTCATCTTTTAATCAATTAATTACATATGAAATGTTACTTTAAAATAATAGTGGACTAATAAAAATAGTTAATACTCACACTCCTAAACTATAGTATTGCGAAGAAAAAAACGATCTTATGCATACCAATTAAGCATTTAATAAATCAATAAAAAATTTGACAGTATAAATATGATCACTTATGATATTTCATATTATTCATTATGTTTTGCTATAACAATAGCATATCTATATTATTTTATGTATGTATAACCGTCACATGAACACTTTCTAACAATTGTACATTTTAATGTATTTTAATATAAATATCATTTTTAATTTAGGTGCATTTGTACCTTAACATTCTCCCTGCTAGTACCATAAAGATATGACACTATTATAGCCTAGCATGCACATGCAAACATACTATAAAAAACATTACCTATTAATAATTCTTTCATTCTCATTTGTATAGCAGTTAATATACTTATACATGAATCAATATCTATTATAATTTAACAATATTGAGTAGACATTTCACTTTAACAACATGAACAAAATTCAATGAAACCATAAATCATGAGTATGCAATGCTACAAATATAATTGTAACATTAAGTGCATTTGGTTGAGAAGAAGTAAAATATTACTATATCATAAGAATATGAGTACTCACCTTAAAACCGTATGACTTGTCGTAAATTTTCAAACACGCTTAATCTTGTCTCCAATAGTTAGTTACCTATAATATAATAAAGAATAAAATATTAAGTAGATCATTAATTAAATTTAATCAATATTTTAATTAATTATGTTATTTTAATTGTTGATTATAAACTTTTATTTTAAGTATTCAAGTTACTTTAATTTGACTATCAAAACTATAACTTACTCAACATCTATGATTTATATTTTTTTATTCAATATTTAATTGATGTCCCATCTAATTTAAATAAGTAAAAAAATATTTTCATATTTTGATTAAATCTCTTATATAAATATTATTATTATTATAAAATATGCTATTACATATATACAAAATTAATAAATTATATTATTTTAATTAACTATTAATTTTATATTATTTAAATATAAAATTTCTATTATCTTACTTTATGTAATTCTACTTTTATATATATATATATATATAATTCAATTGAAACAGCCTTACCAAGTTTGTTGGGATCTATTTTCCTCGGTGCTTTATCTCGCACACTTCCTTATCCTAATTCAATAAAATTTTCTATTAACACTCCCACTACATACATGCATGCATGCATACATACATACATACATAGACACACATACATACAAACATGCATACAGACAGACAGACACACATGCATGCATCTAGACATACCATGCATGCATATATACACATACATACATACATGCATACATGCATACATGCATACATGCATACATGCATACATGCATACATACATACACACATACACACATACATACATCCATACATATATCCATCCACACATAAATATACACACACATACATACATATAGATAGACGTTCGGACATACATACATACAGATATACGTTCGGACATACATACATACACACACACACACACATACAAATACATATAAACAGACACACGCGCGCGCACGCGCGCCCACACACACACACACACACACACACACACACACACACATACATACATACAAACATAAACACACATACATACATCCATACAGATATTCATACAGATATCCATACACATATACATACAGACATACAAACATCCATACATACATACATATAGACATACAAACATCCATACATGCATACATACAGACATACATACATACAAACATCCATACTTACAAACATGCACACATACATCCATACATACATACATACAAACATCCATACATACATACACACATACATCCATACACACATCCATACACACATACATACACACATACAAACATCCATACAAACATACATACACACATACAGACATCCATACATATATACATACATACACACATATAGACATACATACATGCATACATCCATACACATAGACATACACACATATAGAAACACAGACATACATACATACACACAGACACACAAACAGACACACACACAAAATGAGGGTGAAATATTTGGATATTTTATTATCTATTATCTCATCTACTTTCTAAAAATTTGACCTAGAACTTAACACATTAAGCTCTCGATGAGAATAAAGTGTATTTTTGTCACACACTGAGTCCAGAAAATAGTAAACTTCAACAACATAAGACATGATGAGATGAATTCAACATGTTTTGTTTTTTAAAACTATTGTGTGCAAATAATAACATGAATAACAAGAAATTATAAATTTTATTCTAGAATGAATAACCCACTGATACAATAGAATAAAGTGATCGAATCAAATGCTGAAATGACAACAAGAAACAACTACCTAGACCCAAAAAGGAAAAAAATAACATTTAAAACAAATGCCGAGAAAAATATCCAAAGCAAAAAATCTAAAGATGTCAAGCTTGCTCCGGTAGAGACGGTCCCGTAGGTGACTAAATAGAACATGTTATGAAAAATATCAGGGAGTAAGTTTGACAAGCAAACTCAACAAAAACTATTAATTAAAGCATAAACGACAAAAAATGAGGTATGTAGTATGAATAATAAAATAGGGACGCGTACTACATGCATGTATAACATGATAAGACAATAAGGGAGTGATAACCATCAAATATGCTTACTTATGATAATAAAACATACAATCATTCTCAATCAAGCTTCTTATTATTCCATTTTTCATTTATTATTTATATAGTTGGTTTTTAAAAATACTCTGAAATCGGGAAGATCATTACTAACCCAAGGAAACGACAATTTTCTGTAGAGTCTACACTCTGAAATCGATGGAACCCTTTTGCAAATTGAATAAACATGAAACTGCTAATTTTATCGTGTAATTCCAAACTCCGGATTGAATCCTAACATTAGATTAAACAACTTACAAAAAAATTTGTAACTACCATTACAATACACCCAATTGAGGACAAACCCTAGTAATGAGCTTAAGTATACTTTCCTAAATATAAAATTACTATATCTTGCATTAACAATGCTTCAGTGGATCTAGTTGGCCTTCATGCAAATTTATAAGACCACTTGAGTATCTCTCATCTTAAGGTTGAGTATAAGTCTCATCATGATCACCTAAATTGAATTGCATTTAGTTAAAGGATTGTGTCCTAGTGATAACAAAAAACTTTACATAGTGGTTAGGTCTACCAAGAAGGTAAAATAAACTAGTAGCATCAACATCATTGAGTATAATAAATCAAATCATCAAATACAATTGACCCACAATAACAATTACAACATTTATCCATTAACCATGGTCTTTCATTCCAATCCAAGACTCTATTACCTAAATACGCAAATAAACAAAAGCATAATTTGAATAATTGATTCTCACTTCAGCATAGATTACTGGCATTAATCTAGCAAAAAAAAAAAAAAAAAAAAATCAAATTTGAATAAATTATGAAAGCTTGCATTTTCTTAATCAAACTGCTGAAATAACATAAATCTTATATGGGAAACAAAGGAAAATCCCACCTGGGATCTCATCGGAACTTTGAATGGCATCTCAAGTTATTACTGAGATGAGGACAAGAACCTCAGCTGCCATACAGACACAGCCGCTGCAATCTGCTATACATTTATGATTACTAACCACAAATCAAAATGCAAAAGCTCAAGGAAACCATTTTAGTTAATGCTGGGACTCTCTCCAAATTCTTCAAATTAGGAGAGGATGAACAGAGCTCATCAGCCTTCAAGACCTATTCATAAACAATCCATAATCACACAAGAAACTGCCAAAAGAATTTCTGGAGAAAATACTGATTAATCTCAACTCCAAACTTGGATGAGTAGCAGAGAAGCACAAATAGGAAGGCAGCCAGTCCTATATTGAATATTTTGAATTAGCATCGGAATACCTTTGTGTAGATGTGTGCAATTAGTTTAATTTGAATGGATGGATTCAAAAAACAGTCAAACTAAATCAAACCAAAATCTGAAATTAAAAAAAAATCGAACCAATCAAATTTTAGCTAAAATCGATCCAAACTGAATCGAAATTTAGCATTTCACCTAAAATAATCATAACTTCAGAATATATTTCAAAATTTAAAATTTCATTTCTCTTTCTTATCTCCTCATCAATTCTTAGAAGTTAAAAATTTTCAAACTAATCTAAAATAAATAATTCATATGCTCAATTAATTTTCTTTTCAAATAAATTAAATTTTCCGATATTAACATTAATCAATTGGTTGATTTCTTTTATTTAATGGATATTAAAATGGAATAAAAAACCAAAAAATCAAATATTAAAAATTTTAAAACTAAACATAGAATTGTTATTTTAAAATCAAACCGAATAAATCAAATGAGCTCGGCTTGGTTCAATTTTTTGGTTTTGACCAAATAATGCACACCCATACCTTCATACCTTCATGATTTAAATAAAAGCAAACGCCAGACATTAACAAAAGATTGACTCGCATGAAAAAAAAATTTCGGCACTTTCTCATAAGTTCCTGTCAATAAACTCCCAAATCCTTTCTTCCATGTAAACACGGTCTCGTAGCCGACGAGGCATATGCCGTTCGTCCGGGAAGACGAGAAACTCGTAGGACTTTCCCGCCTCGATAAGTGCATTGATGAGTCTAGCAGTGTGCCTGAAATGCACGTTCTCATCGATCATGCCATGAATTAATAGCAGCTTTCCCTTTAGATTGTGCACATGGTGCATGATGGAACCATAGCTGTAGCCCTCCTTATTATCTGACGGTAAGCCCATGTATTTTTCGGTGTAGAATGTGTCGTAGCCATCCCATGCAGTAACGGGAGCGCCGGACACGGCACAACAGAATGTATCGGGAAACCTTGCCAGACTCATGGCAGAGAGGAAACCGCCATAACTCCAACCGTAGATACCTATATGGCCGGGTTTAGCGAGCCCTTGTTTGATGAGCCATTGAGCACCAGTGAGCTGATCTTCTGTGTCGAAACGGCCGATGTTGTGCTTTAAAAAGCTCTCAAATTTAAGTCCTCGTCTCGCAGTTCCTCTATTGTCCAGCTGCAAATACCAAAATTACATAAGTCGATTGAATTTTGAACTTGATTCAGATATGCTCAGGGTATAATAAATAGCACAGGGATGAGGCTCCCAAATCTTTTGAATCTTTAGCATGAGATTATAACCTTTTAAATTCTGAATAAATATGCTGCTACTTCAAGACAAATACATTCAAAACTATAAGCTGATAAAAATGCTGGCGTCAGAACAACCTTATAAATTTATAACCGATATAATTTTTGGCTTAGATTACTAAGCAGAAGTAGACAGGATAGACCTTAAGATTGGCAAACAAGTTTGAGAATTAACATAAATGTTATACATATAAGNTAAGTCGATTGAATTTTGAACTTGATTCAGATATGCTCAGGGTATAATAAATAGCACAGGGATGAGGCTCCCCAATCTTTTGAATCTTTAGCATGAGATTATAACCTTTTAATTTGTGAATAAATATGCTGCTACTTCAAGACAAATACATTCAAAACTATAAACTGATAAAAATACTGGCGTCAGAGCAACCTTATAAATTTATAACCGATATAATTTTTGGCTTAGATTACTAAGCATAAGTATACAAGATAGACCTTAAGATTGGCATACAAGTTTGAGAATTAACATAAATGTTATACATATAAAAAANATATATATATATATATATATATATATATTGCAAATGGCCTGAAAAATGGTTAAAAGGTTAACGCATTTTATGGTCGCTTTCCAATTAACTTTTGCTCAAATTCAGTTTTGGCGGTACTTTTTATGCCCTCGGTGACTACTACGAGGGAGTCAAAAATATTATATAATTAATTTCGCTAAATGAGAAGAGAAATTTATATGCATCACACAATTTTATGCATTGAAATATCTACATTTAAAATTTAATATTTATATTTACATCACTTGGTTGTTAAAACTTATTCATCAAAAATAATTTTCATATAATGTCAAAAATTAATGATTAACAATAATATTTTTCACATAATGCCAAAATTTCGAATAGTTTATATATAAATATGAAAATTTAGATGTTAGACATGTAAGGAAATAAGAATTATGTGACATTGACTTGAACAGTCATATGTTACGCTAGTAAAATGCACCATCACGCCGACTTAACGTTCAAAACCTCTAAATCCTATTTCTTCTTGGAGAAAAGTGTCGATTTGATCATTTGAATTCGGAGACTGATAGTTATTGAACCTATTTAATATAGACATAAACAATAAAACAAACAAAATTTATAAATGAAATCATTCTGAAAACCTCGCTGACGAATCGAATGGCTACAAATAGCCCAGAGTCGCATCTGACAAAATGCAACCCTGAATTTTACTTGCAGGCTCTGGAGCTTAGATTAGGTCTTCCCAAACAAAATAAATAAATAAATAAATAAATAAATAAATAAATAAATAAATAAATAAATAAATAAATAAAAAACAGTCAGCTCACTGCAAACACAATAACAAATACATTATGAACAAAGGAATCAATTATTTTAATATCCGAAA
>JXCR01144806.1:83203-110868 GCA_002079205.1 Phalaenopsis hybrid cultivar | reverse complement strand
TATTTTGAATGTTGTGGCGGTGAATTTTATCTTGGTTGATTTTTAATTTTAGTTTTGGTTATTGTTATGGTTATGTGGCTATCCTGGTAGTTTTAGTTTTCATGTAGGGTGTCATCGTGGTTTAGCATGCAAAATTACAGGTATAAAAGTATAGTATGAAAGTACAAGAAAGACAATGTTAAAAACTGTAAAAGTGTACCTGGCGAGTCTTCTCGTTCCACCACCTGTAACTTAAAATGCATGTTAAGGCAGTTTATGAAGAGCAGGAAAGGGTAAAATTTTGGTAATTTTCCTAACCCTATGTAATATCTTTGTGGGTCCTTAGAAGTTGAATTAAGGATGATTTCATTGAGTGAAGAATATTAAGTTTAATAGGCCTCTGAGGTATCCAACAAGTTGGGAGGGGGAAGCAGGTCCATGCCTCTCTCTCACCAACTGGTGAAAAGCCTTGAGTCCATTTAAACTTATTATGTTGCTTAATGACCCTTACTACTCAGTGAACTCTGATGTCTCAATAATCCCTAAGAATAGGGTAATTATCATTTATCATTTAATTTGAAAATTATGTGGGTGAAGACCCTTGAAGAAGTAAGTTAATGTAATTTGAATCACTTAGCCAAATTTTAATCCTAATTGGGCTTAGTAGTGTTTCAAAGATGTTTGATTTAATCATATTTATTTCTCTAATCTTTGTTTAATCAATTTTTTTTTAGCCTAAGTCACCACTAAGCCCTTAAGACTTAGGTGAGTGTCTTAATTAGTTTTGAAAAGGGTTAAACTTTAGGTGGTCTTGATTGATAATTTGGATTCTATTTGAAAATCAAAATAGGGGTATTAAATTGATTAATTATTGACTTCAAAAGTTATACCCCTAAGTCCAGGATCATTTAATTTTAATAAACTTCCAAATCTTAATAATTTAGAAATTTATTAATCTTAATTAAGAAAGTAAGATTGGTTTCTACCAATTAAACCCATGTGTTTCAATCATCAAATAAATTGATTAAGATCAGAGGTTACCCATTTTCCCTCTTTGAATTAAGCCTAAATGTTAATTAAGGCTAAATTTCCAAAATTACACATTTGCCCCTAAGGCTCTAACATTTCATAATTTGTCAAATTCAATTCAAATGACTTTGAAATTTTTATCCTACCTCATTCATGGGTAAATTAATACATCAGAGGAGAAAATGTGATTTTTCAAAATTTAATTTAATTTATGTAATTATTTCATGCAAAGATAGGATTTTTCAAAGAGAATTCCTAACTTGACCAAGGTAAATTATAATCCCTTAAAATTTTTACTGGAGTTAGACCTAGACTAGAGAAGCCTTTAGATCAAATTTCATATTTTTTTGAATTCTGTGTGATTTATTAGAATTATTTTAAAATTTGGGTTATTTAATCAAAATAAAATATTTTGGGAGGTGAAAATTAAGTTTTCTATTTTTGAAAAATCTCTCTAATGTCAAAAAACTCAGAGAAGCAAATGTTATATTTTTTTGATTTCCCTTGATTTATTGGAATTATTTTAGTGAAAACTCATTTTTAGCCTTTTTAAAAATTATTTTTAAGCTTTGAAATTCAATATCTTTATTTATAAAGAGGGATAATATTCTAATTGTTCCTAAGTGATTAGGAAACAATTTAGAACATTTCCATGAGTTTTATTATTTTTATAATTTTTATAAATTTTTAATTATTTAAATATTTAGAATAGGATAAAAATCAAAATTTTATTTTAAATATCATTTTATTTTTAGAAAATTCCCTTGATCATAGAGAACTCAAAAAAGTAAGTTTCATAATTTTTTGAGTTATATTTTGATTTTTAAAAGTCATTTAACTGTTAAAAGTGGTATTTATCTTTAAAAATCAACTTAAGGTGTCAAATGAACTCAAAATATTTTAAAATTTTTATGATGAGTTCTCTGGATCATAAATCATAGTGGAGATAAAAAATCAAGTCATTTAAATGTTTAAAATTTTCAAAATTAATTATCTTAGTGATTTAGTATTTGTAAAATTTAAGGACATTTTAAATGACTTGACCCATCAAATTATTTCCAAAGATTTCTCTAGTCATGGTGGACCTTCCAAAATTTTCTTAAGATTTTATAACCTACAGCTAATTTCCATGATTATCTTAAAGAAATAATGTGAAATAACTTGAAAAATATGGGTCTCTGTATAGGAAGCTCCTCTGACTTTGGAAAAATCAGAGAATATTTCCCCTAACAGAGGCCACAACAAACTAAAATTTCAAGCCAAANAGCCAACATTTAGACACTAGAGATCAGACTAGACCCACCTAGCCTACCCTACATGAGCCATGGACCAAAGGTCTGTTGATTTAGGGGATCTCTTCCCATATTTGGCTAAACCCAAAGATATTTTCCATCAAGCCTTAACCATGCAGGGTTAATCATTATTAACTCTCCCACTAGCTCACCTAGCCACCTGATCACCAGCCCTAGCCTAGCCGGTAGGTCTAATAGCTAGAAAAAACCAAAACTGAGAGCCGCCATCAGAGCAAAACTCTAAATTTGAATTCCCTGAGTTGGCTCATTCCAACTGGTCACTTGTGCCACTCTGTGATGCAGATAGATTTAGTGTGTTAATTTTGTAATTATTTTTCAATATTATAAAAATACACAAGGCAGATAGAATAATAAATATGCAATGTAATCCCAACAAAAATAACTTTCATAAAAATAGTTTATCATTAAAACTATTTTAAACTACCAAATCCCCTTTAAAAATAATGTAAGCATACGTATAGCTCAAGTAATAAAGGGCTCTAATGGAGTCCTAGACATTGATCCCACAGGAAAGTTCGAAATGCCTGCAAATAGTTCTTGAGATTACATTGTAAAGTACTAATTTAAAAGTACAAAAAAAGTAAAGTACAAAATTTGAATATTAACTACTAAAGTGAATGTTATTTAAAATGCAGTTGAAAGATAAAGTTAACTAAACCAGAAACTAAACTTTCAAAAGTAAAATTACGAAAACTCAACGAAATATTTTTTAACGGAAAGTTCAAATTTAAAAAAAGCATCATTCCCCTTACAATGGGCACATGGATTGTGAAGAAATTAAAATCATTTGAAAAAAATATATATAAAAACTATTTTGTGCTAGATAAGAGCAATCTTATTCTTTACTCTTTTCCGAGTGTTTTAAAAAGCATTGAATAATCCAAAGTTTGGTCCCTAATTTAGTGGTTAGACTGGGAGGATACCGACTGCCACTCTAAAGCTCCCACTACTCCCTCCTCTGAGGGCTAACAATCTCGTATCAATTACCAACCAACTGGACCAAATTGGGGATTTTAATCTATCACCTTAAAATCTCCAATTATGCATCCATGAAAGTATATTTCCCCATTTATTTGCACCCAACTCCATGGATGACATACTCTCCCACAAAATCAAATAGGATTCTCCCTATGTTGTAGAAATCATAGCCCTTTCGGAACATATGTTTCTCAACACATTTTAACATTTCAATTGGCTAGATCAAAAAGTAAATGAAGATCAGAGTTCAAATCATCACAAATTTTTAACATTTAAAACCATAGAAAACAAAATTACTTTTTCACAAAACCGTATTTCAAAATAGGGAGAAGGATAAAGAAGACTACTCAGAATTCACGAGAAGAATAAGAAAAATTATTGATTTCATATATAAAAATAAGTTAACAAAATAAAAGAAATAAAGGACACAACTTATCTGACAATCCTTCCCAAGCAAATTCATAGAAGTTCTCTTCAAGCCTTAATCTATTTACAAACACTCTCAATTTTCTCTTAGAAGTGTAATGAAGTGGAAATCTCTCACCTTCCCTCTTCTCTTACAACCCTAGAAAAAAAATATCTAAGCCCTTAACTTTCTCTCTCTATCTCTTCCTCTTACCTTTCACGTGACCCNTCAATTACCAACCAACTGGACCAAATTGGGGATTTTAATCTATCACCTTAAAATCTCCAATTATGCATCCATCAAAGTATACTTCCCCATTTATTTGCACCCAACTCCATGGATGACATACTCTCCCACGAAATCAAATAGGATTCTCCCCATGTTGTAGAAATCATAGCCCTTTTGGAACATATGTTTCTCAACACATTTTAACATTTCAATTGGCTAGATCAAAAAGTAAATGAAGATCAGAGTTCAAATCATCACAAATTTTTAACATTTAAAACCATAGAAAACAAAATTACTTCTTCACAAAACCATATTTCAAAATAGGGAGAAGGATAAAGAAGACTACTCAGAATTCATGAGAAGAATAAGAAAAATTATGGATTTCATATATAAAAATAAGATTACAAAATAAAAGAAATAAAGGACACAACTTATCTGACAATCCTTCCCAAGCAAATTCATAGAAGTTCTCTTCAAGCCTTAATCTATTTACAAACACTCTCAATTTTCTCTTAGAAGTGTAATGAAGAGGAAATCTCTCACCTTCCCTCTTCTCTTACAACCCTAGAAAAAAAATATCTAAGCCCTCAACTTTCTCTCTCTATCTCTTCCTCTTACCTTTCACGTGACCACCTTTCACGGCACCTCAAACTCCTTCAAGTCTCCTTCTTTTATTTTGGACTGCCTCCTTTCAAAAGGATTTCAAAATTTCCTCCAAAAGTCAACTTTTTTGAATTCAAAAGATGTGTCATTTGATCCAAGAGACATAGCCCTTCATAAAATAACCTTCCAAAGTGTCTAGATGCATTAAATTACTCCAAATGGTGTTTAAAACAAGTGTCACTTTAAAAATTCATGGAAAAGTCATCTCGAATCGCCTTGATCCGCAAAAAGTCTTCTCTTGCGCATCTGGCGCCAAACCTGGCGCATCATGCGTTAAGGTCCTGTCAAACGACGCATCATGCGCCAATCTCGGGGCATCAAATTGCAAAAATTTGGTATTTTGGCTCTAAATTTCATCCTTTTTGCTACTTTTGCTCCAAATGCCTAAAAATGATATACCTGCAACAAAAACCCAAAATACACCCTTCTTTAAAGTGCAATTTTACTAAAAATAGGTATAAAATATATACTTAAAACAACATATTATTCTTGGTGTATCAAAATCCCCCAAACTTAAATGTTACTTGTCCTCAAGTGACACTTTTATTACATAAAAACATATGTCTTAGGATAAAGATCAACTCATTACTTCTATACTTTAGTTTAATAAATAGAATAACAAAATTTAAGAAAAACATTTAATAACTTATATTCAAATTCTAAGTCTAAGAGTACTTAGTAATCAATTTTAAGATTTTTGAATTTCTATCCATTTCAAGAAGAATTGCAATTTGTCATATTAAGGATATTTAGAACATTCATATGAAAAAAAACTTCATGAAAAAATTACTAGTAACACTACTAATACTATAACACAAGTTTAGAAAATGTAATAAAGCTCCTTCCTTAAGTTGATTCAAGTGAAGCCAATTTTTGATTAGACATTTCCTCAAGCTTCTCCTCACTTTATTTTTCTTTTCTTTTGTTTTCTTTTTCTCTTTTTTTTTTTCTTTTAGGATCTTTTTAATCATTTCTTTTCTTTTTCTTTTTCTTTTTCAAGTGNTGAATTCAAAAGATGTGTCATTTGATCCAAGAGACATATCCCTTCATAAAATAACCTTCCAAAGTGTCTAGACGCATTGAATTACTCCAAAAGGTGTTTAAAACAAGTGTCACTTTAAAAATTCGTGCAAAAGTCATCTCGAATTGCCTTGATCCGCAAAAAGTCTTCTCTTGCGCATCTGGCGCCAAACCTGACGCATCATGCGCTAAGGTCCTGTCAAATGACGCATCATGCGCCAATTTGGTGCATGATGTGCATGCGCCAATCTAGCGCATCAAATTGCAAAAAATTGGTGTTTTGGCTCTAAATTTCATCCTTTTTGCTACTTTTGCTCCAAATGTCTAAAAATAATATACCTGCAACAAAAACCCAAAATACACCCTTCTTTAAAGTGCAATTTTACTAAAAATTGGTATAAAATATATACTTAAAACAACATATTATTCTTGGTGTATCAAAATCCCCCAAACTTAAATGTTACTTGTCCTCAAGTGACACTTTTATTACATAAAAACTTATGTCTTAGGATAGAGATCAACTCATTACTTCTATACTTTAGTTTAATAAATAGAATAACAAAATTTAAGAAAAACGTTTAATAACTTATATTCAAATTCTAAGTCTAAGGGTACTTAGTAATCAATTTTAAGATTTTTGAATTTCTATCCATTTCAAGAAGAATTGAAATTTATCATATTAAGGATATTTAGAACATTCATATGAAAAAAAACTTCATGAAAAAATTACTAGTAACACTACTAATACTATAACACAAGTTTAGAAAATGTAATAAAGATCCTTCCTTAAGTTGATTCAAGTGAAGCCAATTTTTGATTAGACATTTCCTCAAGCTTCTCCTCACTTTATTTTTCTTTTCTTTTCTTTTCTTTTTCTCTTTTTTTTTTTCTTTTAGGATCTTTTTAATCATTTCTTTTCTTTTTTTTCTTTTTCAAGTAAGGACTATTATATCTGGATAGTCTTTAATAGTTTTGAACTTCACTATCCTCTTCTTAAAGTTAAAACTCCTTTCCTTTCTTCACTTAATAAATTCATATCAGTTTATGATTTTTCATAAAGTCTCATTCTTTTCTTCTTACATGAAACTCTAAAATTTTTAACACTTCAAAAATAACTTTTTCTTTACTTTAAATAGAAAAACATAGTCTTATCATATCATACCAATTATCTAACTTTTGAATTGACCTTCATTATTAAAAACATTTTACCTAAATTTACCATAATATTTATAAACATAAGCATTNATTTTTAACACTTCAAAAATATAATTTTCTTTACTTTAAATAGAAAAACATAGTCTTATCCTATCATACCAATTATCTAACTTTAGAATTGACCTTCATTATTAAAAATATTTTACCTAAATTTAACATAATATTTATAAACATAAGCATAGTCATTTAAAGTTTAATCTCAGTATCTCAGGTCATGCTAAATTAATTTTAAAAGTATAGTTAATTGAGAAGAATTAAAATTTAGTTTACTTCTTTTCAAAAGAAATTTTTAATCCCCCAAACTTAAGTTTTTAAGCAATTTTTAAAATATTTTAGTACAAAATTTAATAGGTGAAAGAAAACAGTAAATGCATGAAAATAAAAACTGATCTGTAGAGGATTTCTGATTACAAAACTAGGCTCTGATATATTGTAGTTACTAACTTTAAAAACATACATACAAGCTTTAAACCATTAAATGAGACATAAAATATTTTAAAGAACTTGTTGAGAATTAAAAAAAGAAATATGAAAACTNTAATAGGTGAAAGAAAACAGTAAATGCATGAAAATAAAAACTGACCTATAGAGGATTTCTGATTATGAAACTAGGCTCTGATATATTGTAGTTACTAACTTTAAAAACATACATACAAGCTTTAAACCATTAAATGAGACATAAAATATTTTAAAGAACTTGTTGAGAATTAAAAAAAGAAATATGAAAGAAAAAATAAAAACTAAAAGTACTAAAAATGTAGGAAAAATAAAAATCTACAGTTACAACCACAAAACAAAACAAAAGTTTTTACTACAACAATTTTAAATGAAAGTACAACACATCTCAATTACAAATAACAAACAAACATCAAAACATACTGAACTAAACTGATAAAAATATCACTCTTCATCACCTTCCTCCTCCTCCTCATTATCTTTTTCTTCTTCTTCCTCATCTTCATCTTGAATAGGAGCATAGGGAGTGAAACTGGGTAAAGGAGGAAATTCCACATTGGGCTCACCCCTAAGATGTCTTACAATAATATTCTCAAAATCTATATCACGCTAAACTCTCCTCTGCTGATATTTATCATTATAAGCATTTCTTGCTCCAATCTGAAGCTGAATATTCATTATGTCCATTGTTGAATCATGAGATGCTCCATAATATTTTCAAGTGATGTAAAGCGAGAAGTAGATGCTTCTATAGCTGCCTCCTCGAGATTCAATAAATGATTCAACTCTTTGAATCATATGCTTCTCAATAGGATTTTGCAGTTGTAATTTTTCTTCATTTCTATAGGACTCTACACCTGATTGCTCCATAAAGTGAAAATCAGGACAGGATATCCCAAACCATTACCTTTAGAACTATCAGGTATACTCTAAGCATGATGAACTATGAGTGCACCAACCTTTATTGCTTTCATGTTCTGAATGCAATAGTTCAACACTACTTTATCCTTCATAACATCGACAAGATGATTTGTTGGTAATAACTTAGCAAAAATGAAGTGAAACCATACCTTTGACTGATGAGTCAACAAGGAAGCGGAGAAGTTAACTATTTTATTATTCTTAATCTTCCATTCTCCTTTTCCATCAGTAAAAAAGGAAATCACTTCATGCAGTGATGAATCAATTATCATGAATGCAAAATACTCATCATGATATACATTCCTTAGCCCATAAAAAGCATTAAACTGATCAGATGTAAATTCAACTTGCTTAGANAAAATCAAAATAGGGGTATTAAATTGATTAGTTATTGACTTCAAAAGTCATACCCCTAAGCCTTAGGTTCATCTAATTTTAATAAACTTCCAAATTTTGATAATTTAGAAATTTAGTAACTTAATTAAGAAAGTGAGACTGGTTTCTACCCATTACCCCCTTATGTTTCAAACATCAAATAAATTGATTAAGATCAGAGGTTACCCATTTTCCTCCTGGAATTAAGCCTAAATGTTAATTAAGGCTAAATTTAAAAAATTACACATTTGCCCCTGAGGCTCTATCACTTCATAATTGGTCAAATTCAATTCAAACGACTTTAAAATTTTTATCCTACCTCATTCATGGGTCAGTTAAGACATCATAGGAGAAAATGTGATTATTCAAAATTCAAATTAATTTATATAATTATTTTCATGCAAAAATAAGATTTTTCAATGAAAATTCCTAATTTGACCAAGGTAAATTCTAATCCCTCGAAATTTTTACTGGAGGTAATTCAAGACCATAGAAGCCTTTGGAATAAATTTCATAATTTTTTGAATTTTATTTATATTATTACAACTATTTTAAATTCTTGAGTATTTATTAAATATAAAATATTTTAAATGGGGAAAATTAAGTTTTGCATTTTTGAAAAATCTTCGTGAGGTCAGAGAACCCAGGGAAGCAAATTTTATCTTTTTTTAATTTTTCTTTGATTAATTGGAATTATTTTAGTGGAAATCCATTTTTTAGCCTTTAAAAACTATTTTAAGCTTCAAAATACCATATCTTTATTTAGAGAATCAGGAAAAATATCTTAATTGTTTCTAAGTGCTTAGAAAAGAATTTAGAACAATTCCATGAATTTTATTATTATTGTGATTTTTTAGAATTTTTAATTTTTTTAAATATTTAAAAATAGGCTAAAAATGAAGTTTTTATTTTAAATACCATTTAAATTTTATAAAAAACCCGTGATCATAAAGAACTCAAAAAATAAGTTTTTATAAATTTTTGAGTTATATTTTGATTTGTAAAAAATTATTTAAGTGCCAAAAAGATATTTAATTTGGAAAATCAACTTAGACCATCAAATGTACTCGAAATGCTTTGGAATTTTTATGGGGAGTTTCCTAGATCTTATAAAATAGTGGAGATGTCCTCTACAGAAGGTCGTTCGACTAGATGTGGCTACGGTGCTTAAGCAGAGCCAATACACAGAATATCGTTAAAAAAATACATGCCTGATTGTGGGTCGCTCATCAGTCAGGGCCAAAGATGAAAATGAAGATCAAAAGACTCGGATATTATTGGCCAACAATGATGTCTGACTGCATGGAGACAGCCAGAAAATGTCACCAGTTCTAAGTGCATGGGGTGGTCTTGCACCAACCTGCAAATGTGCAACACCCAACTGTTGTTTCATGGTCATTCGAGTGTTGGTAATAGGTCCGATAGACCCTCCATCTTCTAAAGGACACATATTTATTCTCACCGCTATGGACTACTCCTCTAAATGGGAAGAGGTTGTGCCGCTATGAGAGGTTATAACACAACATGTCCTCCAATTCCTTAAAAGCCAAATCATATACAGTTTCGGTGTACTGCGCAGAGTAATCTCCAATAATGGGATGAACTTCAAAAGTAAAAAGATCAACAACTTTGTCAACAATATGAGATAGATTAGAGATACTCTACAATTTATTATCCCAGAGCAAATGGATTGGCTGAGGCCTTCAACAAGACATTGGTACGGATTTTAAAGAAAACACACAATGAAAATAAAAGACATTGGCATAACAAATTACTAAAAGTTTTGTGGGCCTACCGGACAACATTCAGGACTCCCACTCAGTGTACACCTTACATGCTCGTGTACAGGTCCGAAGCCGTACTGCCACTAGAAATTCAGACGCCGTCTCTCAGAGTCGCTGTCGCCGATCAACTTACAACAGAGGAAAGTGCAAAGCTCATACTTGAAGAACTAAAAAATCTTGAAGGAAAATGGCTTGAAGCACAACAACATTTGAAGCTTTACCAGGCAAAGATGGTACAAGCTCACAACAAATTGGTCCGCCCAAGGACATTTAAAGTTGGTGACCTCGTCATCGTGCTCAAAAGGCCTTTCCTTGCACGCCGCAAGATGAGAGAAAAATTTGAGCCAACTTGGGAGGGACCATTTGTTGTTGGAAAGGTCTACATAGGAGGAGCTTACTAATTAGTAGATTTTCAGAGTGAAAGACGCATGCTGCCAAACAACGGACGAAACTTGAAAATATATTACGCAACCTGATGCTGCTTGCTTTGAAAATTTTGAAATATTGATCATTTTGAGTTTATCTATGTGGCCAAAAGTTAGTGATCGGGTCCAAAAATTTTGTAATTAACCTCAATTTAATGAAGAATTCAAAAAATTACACACTGCAATCCTTTTTTCTACCTTTAAGTTTAAATTTAATTTTCTACTAAATTAAACAATACATAAATAAATAACTCTTTCACCAAAATAAATTAAATTTTCCTCTAACTAAAAAACTCTGTTTTGTTCTTGTTCAAGCTAAGTTTCAACTCACCGATGTTTACTCTGTTGTCTGAAAAAAAATGTCAGGTCAGAAACTGATCTTTGCCTTCAAGGATGGCAGGAACCTCACGCTTAATGAAAAGATGACACCATAAGGTGGCATTATTGACTTGGACATGGAGTTCAATGAAATCGACATGGGCTACGAAGGTCCTCTAATGGATGTAGTCAGTGGACAAGAAAAGGTGGGACTGCCCTCTCTTCTGAAATTAATATCCAAAAGCAATCCCTCGCTGAAGGTGAAAGAGGTGATAAGACAACACGATCCCATGGAAGGAACCAGTCGTCTACCATTCATGGTAGCCACTCCAGCCAGAAACTTGGTTGCTGCTAACAATTGTAGGATATTGTTTGCTTCGCTACGGAGGACTCAATGGAGAAATACCAACCATCGTAAGATTAGAGCTCTCTTGAGAGAAGAAAAGAGAGGTCAACAACAAATTAAGAACCAACTCGTCCCCGTTCCAGAGGGACACATTTATAAACCAGATTGGAAGGAAACTTCTTCCAGCCTGCCCACCACAGATGAGGAGCCTAGGTATGTTTAAGAGCCAAAAGTACCGCAAACCATTGATGACCTCTGCGTGGGTTGCCCTACTTGTAACGTTGAAATATAGCCACAAGAATCAACAATGAAATGAGGGAATATTAATTTTTTGTCATGGTGGTCCTTCCAAAAGCTTTTCTGGTCATGGTTTCTAAAAGCTTTTCTGGTCATGATGGTCCTTTCAAAATTTTCTTGGAATTTTCTAAGCAACATGTTGATTTCCATTAATTTTTTAAGCGAATAATGCACATAGACTTGAAAAATGGGATCCTCTATCTAGGGACCTCCTCTGACTTTGGAAAATTCAAAGAATGTTCTCCTTGATAGAGGCTACAACATGCCAAAAATTCAAGCTATGATGATAAGTCTACATGCATGGAGAATCAAAAGATTCAAATTAGTATTTATTTAATTAAAAATAAAATATTGACCAAATGGACTTCAAATCATTTCCGCATTGTTCTCCTCTATTCACTGAGCAAGAAGATATTTTTATTTTATTTTTATAATTTTTCTACACGAAGTTATATATTTTTGAAGTTTTGAGGATTAAATAAGTAAGAAAAAACACCTATTTTTCTACTTATCCATGTCAACCTTGTACAAGTCGAACAGGCCATGTGTCAATTCCTGATTCGGTGCCGCCAGCTAACTCATTCTCGCCCCCATCGGACAGCGCTCCATCAGGCACGATCAAGACCACCCGATCGATACACGTTCGATCCGACGGTCATGGTTCATTGTCCCAAATTAACTGGGCCAGAAAACCGTCCATTTTAAAACGCTAATATCTCACTCTATTCTCAACAAAACANAAGCTTTTGGTTGGACCTTAGCTGATATTAAGGGAATCAGTCCTTCAATCTGTATGCACAGAATTATATTAGGTGAACAACACCAAGAGTTGATACACAAAGGAGATTAAACGATAATGAAAGAAGTAGTAAAATCTAAACCAAGATTTGATCCACAAAGGAGGTTAAACCCTATAATGAAAGAAGTAGTAAAAAAATAATTTTGAAATGGTTAGACACTGGAATTATATATCTTATTTCAGATAGTGCGTGGGTAAGTCCTATTCATTGTGGGTTAGACACTGGAATTATATATCCTATTTCAGATAGTGCGTGGGTAAGTCCAATTCATTGTGCTTAGACACTGGAATTATATATCATATTTCAGATAGTGCATGGGTAAGTCCAATTCATTGTGTTCGTAAAAACTGGAATTATATATCCTATTTCAGGAAAGAAGTGTTAAGAAGGAAATTTTGAAATGGTTAGACACTAGAATTATATATCCTATTTCAGACAGTGCATGGTAAGAAGGAAATTTTGAAATGGTTAGACACTAGAATTATATATCCTATTTCAGATAGTGCGTAGGTAAGTCCAAGAAGGAAATTTTGAAATGGTTGGACACTGGAATTATATATCCTATTTCAGACAGTGCTTGATCTAAACCAAGATTTGATCCACAAAGGAGGTTAAACCCTATAATGAAAGAAGTAGTAAAAAAATAATTTTGAAATGGTTAGACACTGGAATTATATATCTTATTTCAGATAGTGCGTGGGTAAGTCATACTCATTGTGTTCCTAAGAAAGGAGAAGTGACTGTTGAAACAAAAAAAAAATAATGAATTAATACCTATCAGACAAGTTAGTGGGTGGCGTATTTGCATTGATTATAGAAAATTAAACACTGCCACCGGGAAAGATCACTTCCCTTTACCCTTTTAGATCAGATAGTGGATAGACTTGCTAGGCACAAATATTTTTTCTTTTTAGATGGATATACCGCTTACCATCAAATTTCAATTGCTCTTATCAAGAAAAGACAACATTTACTAGTCCTTTTGGAACTTTTGCTTTTCGAAGAATGCCTTTTGAGTGTAATACACCTGCAACATTCCAGAGATGTATGATGTCCATATTTAGTAAGTTAATTGATGATTGATTGGATGTATTTATGTATGATTTCTTTGTATTTGGAACATCGTTTGATGCATGCTTAAATTACTTTGAAAAAGTTTTAGAGTTATGTGAAAGAACTAATTTAGTTCTAAATTGGGAGAAATGTCAATTTTTTATTGTAGGAGGAATTGTGTTAGGGCATAAAATTTCGGAAGATGGTATGGAAGCAGACCCTGCAAAAATTCAAGTCATATCTAAACTAACACCTCCTACTAAAGCAAGAGAAGTTAGGAGTTTTCTTGGACATGTTGGTTTTTAAAGGCGTTTTATTAAAGATTTCTCAAAAGTTACTAAACCTCTATGCAAACGTTTAGACAAGGACATAAAATTTGAATTTACTGAAAGCTATTTAAATGCCTTTGAGTTAACAAAAATTATCAAACCTCTATGCCAACTTTTACAAAAGGACAAGAAATTTGAATTTATTGAAAGCTGTTTAAATGCCTTAAAGTTATTAAAGGAAGAAATTAATCACAGCCCCTATTATAGTTTCACCTAACTGGGAGAAACCATTTGAATTGATGTGTGAGGCTAGTGAATAGTTAGAAAAGGATAAGAAATTTGAATTTACTGAAAGCTGTTTAAATGCCTTTGAGTTGTTAAAAGAAAAATTAATCACATTTTAGAAAAGGACAAGAAATTTGAGTTTACTGAAAGCTATTTAAATGTCTTTGAGTTATTAAGAGAAAAATTAATCACGACCCTTTAGTTTTCACCTAACTGGGAGAAACCATTTGAACTGATGTGTGATGCTAGTGATTATGCTATTTGAGCGGTTCTTGGACAAAGGTAAGAAAAAATTTTTAAAGTGATATACTATGCTAGTAAAACTCTTAATAATGCACAAATTAACTATACTGTTACTGAAAAAGAGTTACTGGCAACTGTATATGCTTTAGATAAAATTAGATCTTATTTAATTGGAGCTAAATGTATTGTGCATACTGATCACTCTACTATTAAATATCTAATGAAAAAGAAGGATGCTAAATCAAGGTTGATAAGATGGATACTATTGATGCAAGAATTTGATCTTGTGGTTATTGATAGAAAGTGAACTGATAATCAAATTGCTGTTCTTTTATCGAGATTAAAAAACCATGAATTATCTAACACCGACACTGAAATTATAGATAGTTTTCCTAATGAACAACTTTATAATATTAATGAGTGGAGAATACCATGATATGCTGATATTGTTAATTATATTGTAAGTGATATTTTGCCACCTATGCTGACATTGCAATGACAAAGAAAATTTATTCATGATGCGAAAGCATATTTTTGGGATGAGCCTTACTTATATAAACAATGTAAGGATCTTATTATAAGGAGATGTGTACCTTATGAAGAAACTGAGCTGATCAATCAGAAATGTCATGATTCTAAATTTGGAGGACATTTTGGGATTGATAAAACTACTTATAAATTTTTACAAGCTGGATTTTTTTGGCCTACCATATTTAGAGATGTTTATAGATATATAAAAACTTGTGATCGATGTCAATGAGTAGGCAATATATCTAGAAGAAATGAAATGCCTCTAAAATTCATATTGGAAGTGGAGATCTTTGACGTTTGGGGATTAGATTTTATGGGAACGTTTATTCCTTCATTTGGGAACTTATATATATTAATTACAATGGACTAAATTTCTAAGTGGATTGAAACACAAGATTTAACCTCGGCTGTAGACTACATTTCTAAGTGGATTGAAGCACAAGCTTTACCTCGTTGTGATGCTAAAAGTGTCCAAGATTTTTGATGAAAAATATTTTCACTAGATACGAAATGCCTAGAATGATTATCACTGATAGAAGATCCCATTTTAGGAATAAATATATTTAGAGATTGGCAGAAAAATTTAATATTATTCACAAAATCTATACATCCTATCATCCTCAAACTAGTGGGTTAGCTGAATTTTCTAATAGAGAGATCAAACAAATACTTGAAAAGACTGTAAACCCTAGTAGAATAGATTGGTCCATGTTGGCATTATTTTGGGGTTGGAGGGAGTTGCCCGTAAGAAGTTGTCGGTCNAAAGGGTAGGACTCTTCAACGAAATCAGACATAGAGGTGTGAAAGGGGATTGGTTTAAATTTGGAACATTTTTTTGTAGAATCCAAAGGAAGAAGAACTAGGGAATGTCATGGATCCAGNATGCTTCCTATAAGGGCAAGCCCCTATAGTTAATTACATCTTAAATGAACAAAGCCACCTAAGAAGACTCTCAATAAAAGTCAAGAAATATTATCTTCAAGGAAATTCAAAGTGTAGGACTTTTCAATGAAATCAGACGTAGAGGTGTGAAAGGAGATTGGTTTAAATTTGGAATAATTTATTGTAGAATTCAAAGGAAGAAGAACTAGGGGATGGCATGGATCCAGAGGAAAACCTCGGTGACTTCCCAAGATATCCTAAAGTTTGGCTTCAGTTTTGAGGAGAAATATTTGGGTATTTCATCCTGCTAATTTTNAGATGTGAGGATTTAGGTCGTGACAAACGACAACCTCGGAATCCTAAGACAAGTTAGGGCTTATATTATATATCAGGGCTATACAAAGGCCTAAAGATAAGGTGAGGATTTATGTTGCTNTGAAATGATCACACAAATAGCCTGAAAGATGTGAGGATTTAGGTCGTGATAAACGACAACCTCGNCCTTGAAGTCCTATGGCTTTGTTGTTTAAGTCTAAGGAAGGAAGATTGGTTTAGCTAGGGAAGACAAGTTTTTCTGCTGAAGATGACCATGCTGCCCACCATGCTAGCTTCAAGCTCCTCGCCACGACGAGTTTGAGTTATCTAGTGTATCAAGTTATAATGTCAAATCAGGTGGCCCAATGGTTTAAGTTCTTTAAATTTTATGAGGGCATATTAAAGTTGATTAGAGGGACACCGGTTAGGATCCTACAGTTCCCTCGTTCTAGCATCACTATTTTCTATTGGATTCACTTTATCCAAATGAACTTACTAAATCCAACTTAATGAGTTCTATTATTTCATTTAANTTATATTGTATAGCAGGGCTATGCAAAGGCCTAAAGATAAGGTGAGGATTTAAGTTGCATAAGCAAGCAACCGCGAAGTTCTATGGCTTTGTTGTTTAAGTCTAAGGAAGGAAGATTGGTTTAGCTTGGGAAGGCAGGTTTTGCTGTTGAAGATGGTCGTGTTGCCCACCATGCTAGCTCCGAGCTCCTTACCGCGACACGTTTTAGTTATCTAGTGTGTCAAGTTATAATGTTAAATCAGTTGGCCCTATGATTGAAGTTCTTTAAATTTTATGAGGGCATATTAAAGTTGATTAGAGTGACACCGATTAGGATCCTACAGTTCCCTCGTTCCGGCATCACTATTTTCTTCACTTAGCCCAAATGAACTTACTAAACCCAACTTAATGAGTTCCATAATTTCATTTAAACTGTAGGAAGCCTCGTTAGCAACAGTAGGTTACCTCCTCCGAGGGATTCATGATTATCCGATAGAGATGTCTTATTTTAGTTGAAGTTGTGGTTTTGTGTGATGTTTGTCNTCAAATTTCCAAAGAAGGTATCGGAATATAGGGTCCCATCTCAAATGTGAAGAACCAGAAAGGTAGGACTGATTCAAGAATGAGAATTGAAATGTAGGTCAATTCTCCAAAGAAGGTATCGAAATATAGGGTCCGATCTCAAATGTGAAGAACCAGAAAGGTAGGAGTGATTCAGAAATGAGAATTGAAATGTAGGTCAATTCTCCAAAGAAGGTATCAGAATATAGGGTCCGATCTCAAATGTGAATAACCAGAAAAGTAAGATTGATTCAAAAATGAGATTTGAAATGTAAGTATCAACTCGAAGATGAGACAATTGAAATTTAGGTATCAATTCAAAGATGTGAGAATCAAGATTTAGGTACTAATTTGAAGATGTGATTTGAAATTTATAAAGAGCTTGTGATGTTGAATTTGTGGTAGTGTGTCATATGGAAATGTTGATCTTAAAGAAGATTTGTAAAGTTTCGTGGAGTTTTTGTGCTGAATGTGAAATTCTACGAGGATTTGTAGAAAGTTAGTGTAGATAACAATGGTTGTGCCGCGCGCACAAAAAGTAGGAAATTCCGAAAATGGAAGTATCCACTCAACATGTTTGTTATATTTTCCTGTTATTTTTGTCACAATTGATTTTTTTCAAAAATGTGTTCTTAAAGTTTTAATTTCAATTGGTTGGTTTTCAAAAGAAATTTGTTTTGTTATTTATTTATTACAATTATCTTTTATTTGTGTTTTATTTGAAAATTCATCGTTTCATTCTTTGCTCATTAGAACTCCGTGGCTTTCATCCATCGCACAAAAAGGCAATTGACAAAAAGACACAACACTAGAGAAATTTCCATTAATCTGCTTCAATAAGGATGCAACAGATCAAACATAGGCTAAAGCCTCAATTTTCCATTAATTTGCTTCAATAAAGATGCTACAGATCAAATATAGGCTAATGCCTCAAAGAAGTACATCATGTAATACATGCTGAAATGCATTGAGAGCCATCTCAAGATATGAGTACATCATAGACTGATTACATCAAATACATGTCATGCTTGTTAAAAGAAAGCAAGCAAGTCCTCTGCGCTTGGTATATTGAGCTCTTGAGCAAGCAGACCTTCTGAGTCAGGCTTCAGGATAAGAGTTCCCTTCGCATGTATTCAGAGGTACAACCTTCTCATAGCTCGTAAGGAAACAGTTCTTCCAACTTCGGGTCTTGGTGGAATCCATATGGTATCTTACTGTCATCCATTCTGCGGAAGGTCAAAGACACCCTACGGTGTCGTACTCCTGGAATGCAGTGCTTGGCAATGTCTTCACCATTGCCCTTCAAAACAAGTACTGAACCAACTGGAAGAGGAATCTCCACAGCTCCTCTGAATTCACCAGGGCCGATTATATCGATTTCTTTTCCGAACAAAATATTACTCTTACTCATGAATGAGACCGTGCAGAAAGGCCTCACAAAGTCATGATGGTCAATGTGCAGAGGAATGCAGTCACCTTCTTCGTAAATGTTGATGATGCAACTCATAGGAATGCAAGTGGCGGGTAGGATATTCCACTTGACCATTCTCTTTATCATCCACTTGATCATCGGTGGTAACGGATCCACTTGGTCGTTTCTGAGTATCTCAGGCCGATTCCTCTGTCTGTCGTTTGTAAAATTGTAGCAACATCTGCACTGGATGGTGATTCTTCCTTTCTCCCGCATCCATTTCTTCGGCTCGGAGTACGTTCTTTCCATGAGAAGGCCTGCTTGACCTCTATCTCTCAAATCAAAGATGCAATCCAGGTTGCTTCTTTCATCAGTTTCAGAGAAAACCCTGTTATATAACTTAGGCCTTCCAATATGTTGATAAACTTTCCTTGAACCTCTTCATAGAACTCAAATTTGCTCTTGTTTACCTTGCTTATTTTGTAGTATTCTACCATTCCGGGAGTTGGCAGTTGTCTGGGGTGTTCTTTTCTCCGGGCCTCGGCGGGAATCCAAAACGGTGCTGGCTGATCTGGAATATGAGATTCAGCCTCAAGCGGGACGTTTGATCCTGGGCTCCGCAATGCGCATTGATCTATCCCAGTGGGACATACGGCTTGTTTGCCACAAAATCTGAAGTCTGGGACTCGTTGGTGCTGGCAGTGTACTCTTCTAAGGTACTAAAACACTGTAGATATAAAACGTTGCAGTCCCGGCATTCTACAAATGCGCCCGTGACTGATGTCCTGGCTGGTACCTCGACATTGCATGTTGGGCAACCTCTGCGCAATATATCTGGGACTGGGGATACAGCTGATCCTGTCAGAAATCCCGATTCTTCATCTGTACTGGGCAGGCTGGCAGAAGTCTCTCTCAGCTCTGGATCATATATATGTCCCTCCAGAATGGGGGTAAGAAAATTATTTTCGTTTCTTTGGCGCTTGCGCTCCTATCGCAAGAAGGCTCTTTATTTCTTTTGGCTTGCATTTCTGCGTTGTGTTCTGCGTAGTGGAGTATTTGGCAGTTGTTTGTTGTGGGTAGCTATTAAGCCCCTCTCCGGAGTAGCTATCATGGAGGGCAGTCGGCTGGGCCCCTCCATCGGATCATGTTCTACCATCACGTTTTTACCCTTATGTGATGCGTCGTCCTGAGTGTTCACCCTCAACAGTGAGGGTAGTCCTTTCTTTTCTTTCTTGCTGACTACGCCCATTAGCGGACCGTCGTAGTCCATTTCAATCTGGTTGAAATCCATGTCGAAATCTATGACACCTCCTTGTGGTGCCATCTCTTCATTTAGTGCGAAGTTCCAGCTGTCCTGGAAAGTAAAGATCAGCCTCTGTCCTGACATTTTTATTCTGCAGACGACAGAAAGAAATGTCAGTGGGCTGAAGTTTGGCATGAACAAGAACAAAACAGAGTATTTATTAAAGTAACTTTCAGTTTGTTTTGGAGAAAATTATTACTCATTTTATGTGTGAGTTTTGTTTTAATTTAATGGAATTTTAAATCCAGAAGTAGAAGAGAGAACGTGTAAAGTTCAAAAAATTTTCCTCAAAATTTCATTATATATGGAGTAAATTACAAAATTTGGACCCGATCATAGAAATATGGCCATATAGATAACCCTAAAACAATCAAGGTTTCAAAGTTTCAAAGCAAGAAAAAGCAAGCAGAGGTAAGTGACATTAAGCAGCATCAGGTCATGTAATAGGTCTTCAAGTATCATCCATTTATCGGTAACATGGGTCTTTCACCCCGGAAGTCCACTAACTGGTAGGCTCCTCCTGTATAAACCTTCTCAACAACAAATGGTCCTTCCCAAGTTGGCTCAAATTTTTTGCCTATTTTGTATAGACCTTCTCAACGACAAATGGTCCCTCCCAAGTTGGCTCGAATTTTCTACCTATTTTGCAGTAGCAAGAATAGGTCTTTTGAGCACAAGTATGAGGTCACCAATTTTGAATGTCCTTGGGCGGACCAATTTGTCATGGGCTTGTACCATCATTGCTTGGTAGAGCTCCAAATATTTCTGTGCTTCCAATCGTTTTCCCTTGAGACTCTCCAGTTCTTCAAGTCTAGGTTTTGTGCTTTCTTCTGTTGTAAGTTGGTTGGCAACGACGACTCTGAGAGATGGTGTATGGATCTGTAGCGGTAGCACAACCTCGGTCCCGTACACGAGCATATAAGTTGTACACTGAGTGGGAGTCCTGAAAGTCGTTCGGTAGCCCCACAGGGCTTCTAACAGTTTGTTATGCCAATCCATTTTATTTTCATCCAATGTTTTCTTCAAAATCTTTACCAGTGTCTTGTTGAAAGACAGCCCAGACCATTTGCTCTGGGATAGTAAATTGTAGAGTATCTCCAATCTATCCCATGTCTTCTGACAAAATTATTAATTTTTTNGGTCTTTAAAGGGCAATTTGGGGATTTTGGTTAAAGATGGTCAAATTGGCCAAATTGGGTGATATGGTAGTTTAGAGAAATGAAATTGGGAATATTTTGGATTTATTGGGATTTTCTAGGAATTTTTGGAATTTTTGGGATTTTGGCTATGGAGGCGTATTTTGGTAATTTGGGGGTGTTTTAGGGTAAAAGACCAGGATGGTTATTTTGGTAGATTTGAGGTACCAACCATCAGCAATAAGCCATGGATCAATGGAAACCCCATTTTGGGTCCTCTACATAGTGGTCTCAGCCAAACCATAGCTATAGGGCTAGTAGGTTTAGGGGACCATCTACATGAGTATCTCAAAAGATCAAGGGATCTAGGTTAGAAATTTGAGTTTAGGGTTGTGACTGATTGTGTGTGTAGATGAGTGTAGTGAATGCCTTAGATCCAGACCAACACCCAGGGTTATCCCTAAGGTCCAGCAATCCTAAGGGTGACTCATCTTAAGCTTCCCCCATAGTGACCCCACCTACTAAGTGTTTAAAGGTTGAGGGTGGCTCATCTTGAGTATCCCCCATAGTGACCCCACCTACTAAGTATTTAGAGGTTGAGGCAATATGTGAAACTTCAAGTTGAGTGGAGAAGAGTTTGGAATTTCTAATGGTGAGGGTTCCATGTCTAGTTTTTTAGGAATAGTCAACAGGAAAAGTCCTACGGCTAGACCCTAGACAACTAAAGAGGAAAGACTAAACCTCAACCAAAATTGTGGTCAACAGTACAATGCACTTTTAGCCTAAGTATACCACCCCTAAATGGTCTCATAACACTTCGATGAAAATTTTACTCTCCCTTAACTCGCCTCTCTCTCTAAATTCTCTAATATAATTAGTTTGATTTGACGCTTAAAAAACAATTTTTCATAAAAACAATCATATACATTCATTCATAAACTAGTACAAGTACATGTAACACTTAATTCTCACTCCAAGTAGTCTCGGATCAGAAAAGCTTCTAAATACAAACACTAAACAATCTAACATAAACTATAAAAGTAGTTTTTAACACTTAACACATTAAACAACGACTCCTAACAAACAAAACTTAATACAAAAATTAATAACATTGTTCATTTCATGGGAAAAGTTTTGGTCTTTCATTTGTCTCTCCTTAGACAATCCGAATATAAAGTTGTTAAAAAAATGGTGGTGACAAGCTCTGATACTATCTTCTTCAATCAATTTCTGCTTAAGATTCATCTCCTTATTTGCTTCCTCTATATAATTGGTATGGCTAAAATTAATTTTTAATTGCCATCAAATATGCTTTAGATTTGCAAGAATCTTAATTCCCTTTGTCTCAAGTAAAGCCATTCTAGTCTTAATTTTGTTGATCTTTTCTAATCTTTTTCAATACCAACGGCTAATAAATCGTTATACTTCTCTTGTGCACTTTGACTAATGAATCTCTTCCTCATGGCCTCTTCCTTTTTCTTCAAATCCATCTCCCATGAAGACATTTTCTCTAAATCTCTCTTTCTCTTAGACTTTAGGGCTAAAATTGATTTTAGGGTAAAGTTCCATCACAAAACCCTTCTTTTTATAGGGCTTAATCCCTCAAGGAACTTTTAGGCTCATTTTAGTCAACCAATTGGTGGATAAAACTTCTAGATTTTGAATTTTGCACATGGTTTATAACTCCAACGCTTAAGCGCCGAATTTTGGAACTTTAGCGCCAGTGCACAATTTTGCACCAGTCAATTTAACGTTTAAATTCTCATTTTAGCATGTCTAGATCACTAAATAAAGTCTTAAAATCAATACTAATACATAATAGTCTCAAAAATACTACCTCTAATTTGTTTAATCACACAAAAACAACATTCAAAGCAAAACACACTGATAACTATGGGTTGCCTTCCACAAAGCACTTAGTTTTACGTTATCAGCCCGATGTAACCAGTGTTTATTCTAGTTTTCCCAACATCATTCAATAGTAAATTTATGTTGATCCCCTACTTAATAACGTTTCAGTTTGTGGCCATTCACTTTAAATACTTTCTCAGTTTTAAGATCTTTGATATCCACAGCTCTATAAGGATAACTTTTATCACAACAAATGGGCCCATCCTCCTGGAATTAAGTTTGCCTCAAAATAATCTTAACCTTGCATTATTTAGCCCTGGCTGAAAATTTTTAATAAGAATCCTTAGATCATGCTACATCTCCTCAAGCTCATTTAATTGCAATAATCTTTTCTCACCAGTGTCTTTTAAATTATAATTAAACTCTTTATTTGCCCAATATGTTTTATGCTCAAGTTCAACTGGTAAATTACAAGCTTTCCCAAATATTAGCCTATAGGGGACATTCCTATAAGAGTTCTATATGCACTCCTATCAACTCACAAAGCATAGTCAAGTTTGATTGACCAATCCATTTTTGTTTGATTCACAGATTTTTCCATAATTCTTTTAATTTCTCAATTGGATAATTCAATCAAACCACTTGTCTTAGGATGACAAGGAGTAGCAATTCTATGGTTTATATGATATTTCTTTAATAACTTCTCCATAATGGCATTTTTGAAATGACTTCCCCCATCACTTATGGTCACTCTTAGCATCCTAAATCTATAAAATATGTTTATTTTCAAAAATTTTGCAACACTTTGAGCATCACATGAAGGTAAAGCAACAACTTCTATTATTTGGATACATAATCTACTGTTAACAGTATGTATAAATTTCTGATAGATAGTATAAATGGTCCTATGAATTAATCCAAACATCAAATATTTCAACTTCTAGCATATAATTGAGGGGCATCTCATTTCTCCTAGAAATATTGCCTACATATTTCAACTTCTAGCATATAATTGAGGGGTATCTCATTTCTTCTAGAAATATTGCCTACTATTTCAACTTCTAGCATATAATTGAGGGGCATCTCATTTCTTCTAGAAATATTGCCTACTCGTTGAGATATATCACAAGTTTTGATATAAGCATTAACATCTCTAAAGATGGTAGGCCAATAGAATCCATATTGTAAAATTTTGTATGATGTTTTATCAACACCAAATGTCCCCTAAAATCAGAATTATGACATTTTCTAATAGTTTCACGTATTTCTTCTAAAGGTACACATCTTAGAATAATCAGATCCTTTCCTTGTTTATACAAAAAGGGTCATCCTAAAAATAGTATTACCTTCAGAAATAAATTTCCTCTTCTGTTGGTACGTAATTCCATAGGGTATAATATCACTAACAAGAAATTCACTATGTCGGCATACCACAGAACACGCAACTTATTAATACTAAACAATTTTTCATCTAGAAAATGTGCATTAATTTCTTTCTCAAAATATAGTGGTTTTTCTAACTCAAGTTTAGACAAATGATCAGTAATTTGATTTTAAGATCCCTTTCAATGAACTATTTCAAATTCAAATTCTTACAAAAGAAGAATCCATCTTATAAGTCTAGGTTTAACATCCTTCATTTTCAATAAATACTTAGTAGCAGAATGATCTGTATGCACTACGTAATGATTACCAATTAATTACGATCTAAATTTATCAAAGGCATATACTTTTGCTGATAACCCTTTTTTAATTGTTGTATAATTAATTTGAGTTTCATTAAGAGTTTTACTAGCATAGTAAATTACTTTGAAAATTTTATTATATCTTTGTCCTAAAACAACTCAAATAGCATAATCACTAGCATCACAAATCAGTTCAAAAGGTCTTCCCCAATCTAGTGAAACTATAATTGGTGTAGTGACTAATTTTTATTTTATTAACTCAAAAGCTTTTAGGCACTCTTCATCAAAATTGAAAATTGCTTCTTTCTCCAGTAAATGGCATAAAGGCTTAGTAATTTTTGAAAAGTCTTTAATATATTGTCTGTAGAACCCAACATGTCCTAAAAATCTCTTAATTTTCCTTACATTTGTTGGATAAGGTAAATTAACGATCACTTAACTTTTAGCAAGACCTACTTTCATACTATTTTCTGATATTTTATGTCCTAATACAATTCCTCCTGCTACCATAAATTGACATTTTTCTCCATGAAGGGCTAAATTTGTTTCTTCACTGTGCTTAAGAACTTTAGATAAATGTTCTAAACATGAGTCAAATGAAGTTCCAAACACTGAAAAATCATCCATAAATACTTCAATCCCTTTTTCAATTAAATCACAAAAATTGTCATCATAAATCTTTAAAATGTAGCAGGGGTGTTACATAAACCAAAGGGCATTCTTTTAAAAGCAATTGTACCATACAGACTTGTAAAAGTTTTTTTCTCTTCATCCTTAAGAGTTATTTAAATTTAGTGATAACCAATCTATCCATCCAGAAAATAAAAGTATTTATGCCAAGCTAGTTTACCCAGCATTTGATCAAGAAAAGGCAGTGGGAAATGATCTTTCCTTGTGGCAAGATTTAATTTTGTACAATCAAAGCATATTCGCCACCCTATGACTTATCTAGTAGGTATTAACTCATTATGTTCATTCATATTCACAATTACTCCTCCTTTCTTAAGACTGCAGTGAATTGGACTAACCCATGCACTATCTGCAATAGGGTAGATAATTCCAGCATCTAACCACTTTAAAATTTCTTTCCTAACAACTTCTATCATTACAAGATTCAATCCCCTTTGAGGATCAGCCCTAGGTTAGTAGTTCTCTTCCATATGAATTCTATGCATATAAATTGAAAGAATGATTTCTTTAATATCAGCTATTGTCCATCTAAATGCTTTCTCAAAATTTTTCAAAATTTTAATCAATTTTTCTTCCTCTTCCATAGTTAACTTTGAGGAAATTATAACTGGTAAAGTAGAGGAATCACATAAAAAGGCATATTTTAAATGATCAGGAAGTAGTTTCAACTCAAGTTCTTGAGATTTTTGTATTCATGGACAAAATGATTTATCTTTTTCTATGGTGTCCAAAATTTCATAACCTTCTCGAACATAGTTTGAATCCTCCTTAAAAAAATCTTCACATTGATCTAATTCCTCTTCTTGCTCGTGTTCCAAAGCTTTTACTTCAGATTTTTCTTCATAATTAGTTTTGAAATGACATTCACTCAGATATCTTATAACATTCATTCTACAGCATTCATCATCTTTACCTTTTGCAGAATATTTCATTGATCTTGAAAATTTAAAAGTAATTGTTTGATCATTGACGCGTATTGTTAATTCCCCTTTGTGCACATCTATCATTGCTCTTCCTATGGCTAGGAAAGGTCTCCCCAAAATGATAGGTATTTCTTTATCTTCCTTCATATCCAGCATAATGAAATCAATATGAGAGATAAATTGATCCACTTTCACTAGGACATCTTCTATAACTCCTTTAGGGTAAGTTATGGAATGATATGCTAAAATCTAACTCTTATCGTACGTGGAATTGTAAAGCTACCAGGATCTTTAAGCTATTTAGGAAGCTTCTTCTGAATAATTGCACTGCACTACTCACTAAGTGCAACAGTCTCACTATCTTCAAACATCCTTTTCCTGTTGAAAATATCCTTCATAAAATTTACAAAGCTTGGCATTTGTTCTAAGGCTTCAACAAATGGAATATTAATTGTTAGCTTCTTAAAAAATTCCAAGAATTTTGAAAATTTCTTATCCAACTTCTGTTGATGAAGTCTATTAGGAAATGGAGGTGGTGGTTTTTCTAAGTTAACTTTTAGTGGATAAATAGATCTTTTAGAATCTTTTAGAGTGTCCTCTTTTGATTCTTCAATTTCTTCTCTCTTTACGTCATTTTCTTTTTATGGTGTAAAATATTTAGCATGGAATTTTTGTGATAAATCACCCCAAGTTCTCATAGATCCAAGTGTTAATTAATTCAACTACATCTTAGCATTATCCCTCAACGAGAAAGGAAATAGCCTAAGTCTTATGGCATCAGTTGATACACCATCGTATTTAAAAATAGCACACATTTCTAGAAAATTAGCAAGATGTAAATTTGGATCTTCAGTTGGTGATACCCCAAACTGATTATTTGATACCATTTGGATAATAACAGATTTAAGTTCAAATGAATTAGCAACTACAGTAGGTTTTTGAATACTACAACGAAGTTCATCTACCGTAAGGTTAGCAAAATCTTATAAAGGTCTAAATTTTTGATGAATTTCAGCATTTTGATCATTTTAGTTTGTCATTTCTGTAATTTTTTTTATTGTTAAAAACTTTTTATTTTTTTTCCTTTTTAAATTTTTTAACATTTTTCTCTAATTCAGAATCATAGGGTACTAGTCCTTCAGAACCTGAACTACGCGTACACTAACATAAAAATAAAAAATAAAATAAATTACAGCAAAACATACACAAAATAAAATACTATAATAAGATATTCCTACAATAACTTTTAAAGTTTAAATAAGACTTTTTAAAAAAGAAATTTTATTTTAATCAATTATCTTCTGTTTTTTTTCTACGGCAACAGCGCTAAAAACTTAATCTTGTTACTGCTTATATGCAACAATACAATAATGTCTTTGATGATATTTTTTACTTATATTTTCTTACTTTACAACAAACCAAAAACTTGATCATGGAGAAGATAAGAATTTAACTTTTTAATA
>JXCR01144806.1:71750-83147 GCA_002079205.1 Phalaenopsis hybrid cultivar | reverse complement strand
TATATATATATATATATATATATATATATATATATATATATTGGGATACTACGCAATATAGGACTTTTTGATTAAAGCCTAAATATTGAACCTATAGAGAAAATTAGTAATATGCACAACAAACTTTCAATTTAGAACGACAATCACTTATACTTAAAGAATTTTTCACAGTAAGTAAAATTCAAGTCTTTTTTTTTATTTTTGATATATTGACAAAATAAAAAAAATCTCTAAAGCTAACTTGAGTTTATGTAAAATAAAAGTACTAAATATGAAAATATCTTTCTTCTCATCATGAATTAGTAATAAGTATAGGAATTTTGTTGTGGAAGTATGCAAATTGTGTTGCGCCAAATAGGAGCAATAATATTCTTTTCCTTACTAGAGATGCTATAAAGAATATTGGCTAATTTAAAGTTTGAATAGTTTTGAAGACCGACCTTACTAGAGATGCTATAAAGAACATTGGCTAATTTAAAGTTTGAATAGTTCTAAAGACCAGATAGGTAGGGAAGATACCATGTATAGGAATTCTATTGTGAAAGTATGCAAATTGTGTTGTGTCAAATAGGAGCAATAATATTCTTTACCCTTACTGGAGATGCTATAAAGAACATTGGCTAATTTAAAGTTTGAATAGTTCTGAAGACCAGCTAGGCATGGAAAATGCTAGCTCTCACTCTAGAGTTCCCTCGATTCCCTCCACCTCGGGGCTAACATCTCATATCAAAACCTAAAACAATAAACCAAGTTGGGGGCTTTAACTTGTCACTTTAAAATCTTCTAACTCTACACCCTTCAAAATTATTTCCCTATTTATTTGCACTAAATCATATGAATTACATTCTCATTCGTAAAACCTCATGTGTTTCTTTTCAATTGTTGACTAAGACAATACTAGCCTGGTTCTTACATGTTCTCACAACAAATTTTAAGATCTAAGTAGGCCAAATCAAGAAGTAAATGAAGTGCAAGGAATTAAATCATCACAACTTCTTCCAACAATAAAGAATAATACTCTTCACAACTTCCATCCAAGATTTTAATTACTTATCATTTTATTGACAAAGATAAAGAAAACTACTCAAAATCCATGGAGAACATAAAACCACACTTTAGTTTAAAAGTAGAAATCATTGTCAAACCAACAAGAAGCTCGATTAAAACTAAAAGTAGTTTAAAAACAAAAGATTAAAACTTATCTTAAATCCTCCACCAAACTCTTGAAGTTCTTTCGAATCTCTTCTCTTTTACAACACTCTTTACTTTCAAAATAAAACTAAAATAAATGGGATAAAATAATTTTTTGGTGCCTGAAAAATCCCTCCCTTTTTAAGCACTTTTCAGTACTTCAAGCACACATCAAAAAGTCTTAACTTCCTTTTCTATAAATCTCTAAGAGGTCCCTTTGTAACTCTTCAAAATGTGTTTAAATTTGATGAATTCTTCAAAGGATGCCTCATTTCAGAAGTCTTATAACCGTATTTTTGTTTCTAGTGGTCATAACCACCCTCCTTAACCAATAGGTGTCTCAAATGTCTCTTAAAAATTCAGCAAAATGAAGTAAACCGTCACATAACTACCTATGACGCTTAAGTGTGGGGCCTCTGGTGCTTAAGCCTAGCCTTCTCTATTACACCAGCACTTAAGCGCCGGATTTGGCGCATAGGCGCCAAAACACTTTAGCATAATTTTTACATTTTTGCTCTAAATTTGATCCTTTTTCACTCCTTTTAACATTTTTCACCATTTTTACTTGTACCTGAAAGAAAAACACACAAATACATTCTATTAAAGCACAATATCTCAAAAATAGGTATAAAAATGTGTCTAAAAATACTACATATTTTAGGTATATCAATCACCCAGAATAAGACTGGGAATGTTGGGCTGACAAAATTAAACCAGTCACTTTTATGTTGTTTTTTAGTTTGTTTTGTTTAAGATATTTCACGTACATTTAAGTTTATGTATTTATGTAGTCCATGTATTTGATAAAATATTTAGAAACACTCCATTTGCCTAATTTTATGGAAAAATTGAGAATTTATTGGATTGAAATCAAAATGACAAAAGTTCTGGAACTGGCTCATGAAGCGTCGTGGATTCGAAAATGTTTAAAATGTGTCAAATGGAGGTTTTTGGTGGTTTTTTCTCTATATAACTCCTAAAAACTGACTCCAGACCATATTTCAGGGGGAATGATAGAGGGGAGAGTGACCATTTTTCAATTCCTATGGTTTCCCAGTCTAACAACTCTGCTAGGTTTGGAATTTTCAATAGGAGAAAGTTTGTCAGTTTCGATGCACAAAAATTACATGATCGAGTTCTAGTGAGGAATAGGATTATCGAAGAGAGGGGATTTGTGAATCGAGGATTCAACACGCCGAATACTCGAGTAGAAGAGAATATTGCGCGAAGGCTTTGGAAAGTTCTTTGCTACACTACTGTCAGTATTGTTGTTCCCGTAGTAAAATAATTTTATGCAAACTTTCATGAGATCAACCAAATAATGATTTACGTGCGTGTTAGGTTTGTGTAATTCACTCCTTCAAGAAAAAATAAGATGTTTAAGATTGAAAATGTGCCTATTTGCCATTATACAAACTTTACCCCTACAGGTTTTCCTTCATCTACCACTACCTTGTGGATGTGAAAGAGAGAATATGAATAAGCTCTACTACTGCCTTACAAATGGAGATGCTAATTGGGAGACCAGAGATGATGGAAATGTAAGTTTTCCTTTATTTTTTTTAAATCTAGTTTCAAAAGCTCAACACTTCTTTATCACATCGAAGTTATTGCCTACCATGAAAATTAGTAAGGTCACTAAGGAGAGTGCCATTATCAATTACTGTATTCAAATCAAAAAACTTACAGAGCCTTAACGCATGATGCGCCAAGGGAACAAACACGCTATATTGCCTAGAAAACTATAAAACTGCATGAACAAACTCCATTTTTGTTACTTGAGTTTATCTTCTACCTCAAGACCTTGGTCTAGGGCATCACATTGTTAGCGAAAGAGAAGGATTTAGAAGCAAAAAACTATAAATTTCATCTTCTCTTGGTAAGAGCTTTACTTTAATATATAAAATTTTAATTTTAACCATGGATTTTGGGAGATCCAAAAATTAAGATTTTTGATGAAAATACTTGAAGAAAACTCATGGTGAAAATTTTCTTACCAAATAACCTTGCTTGAGGAGTTAGATTTTTATTTTGTAAATTATTTGGATTATATTTGGATTTTCGTAGAATTTTCAAATGGCTCCCCGAGTTAAGAGAAGGAGGATGTCTGAGGACTTCAACACACAAAGATTAAATCGAGACCAAGAGAATGATCCAAGAGCGGGCATTTGCAAACCTGGGTGGCGAGGTTGAAAGTCTTATTCTTGCTAGGGTTTGGGAAAGATTCTACAACTTCACTGCCATAGCAATTGTCTCGATGGTCCGAGAGTTTTATGCAAACCTAAGAATCACTATTGAAGATCACATCCTAGTTAGAGGTAAACAAGTTGAACGTACTACTAATCGGGTCAATACTTTTTATGGTTTGAGGGGTGTATTTTTCAATGAATGTGCTGCATTTGTGATGATTGATTCATCACTATAGGAAGTGATTGCATTTTTGACTGATGGAAGAGGGGAATGGAAGATTAAGAATAACAAGATAGTTAACTTCCCTGCATCCATGTTGACTATTCAGTCAAAAATATAGCACCACTTCATTTCCGCCAGACTGTTGCAACCAAATCATTTGATTGATGTTACTAAAGATAGAGTTGTACTCAACTATTGCATTCAGAACATGAAGGCAATAGATGTGGGTGCATTTATAGTTCAACTTGCTCAAAGTATTTTTGATAGTTATACAGATGGAGGATTGTGACACCCTGCCTTAATTTTAACTCTATATGAACAATCAGAAGTAGAATCCCATAGAAATGAAGAGAGATTGCAGCCACAAAATCTGATCGGGAGACATATGATTCAAAGAGTAAAATCATTTGTTGAGTCTGGAAGTGGAAGAAGGGATAGACCTCTACATCTGTTGCAGGGGCATCTACGTCTAGATCTGTATCACTTGAAGGTATTATGGACCAACTGATGATTCAACTGATTGATATAATAAATATTCAAACTCAGTTAGGAGAGATAGAAGCTAGGAATGCATATAATGATGAATAACAACAAAGGAGAGTTCAGCATGATATTGATTTTCCAAATGCCATGGTAAGACACCTTAGGGGTGAACCTAATGTGGACTTTCTTGCTTGCCCCAGTTTCACTCCCTATACTCCCATTCATGATGATGATGAAGAAGAAGAAGAAGAAGAATCAGATGATGAAGAGGAAGGAGATGAAGATTTATGTTATATGAATGTTGTTTAGTTGTTCTGATGTTTGTTTGTTATTTGTGTTTGTATTGGGATGTACTTTTATTTGAAACTTATTGTAGCAAAAGACTTCATATGTTGTGTTGTGAATTGAGTTTGTAATGGCAATTGTAGACAATCACTTTTCTGCATTTTTAGAACTTTCAGTTTAGTTTTTTTAGTTTTTGTATTTATGTTCTTAATTCTCAGCAAGTTCTCTAGAATATATTATGTTTTATTAAATGCATTAAATTTTGTATGTAGTTTTACAGTTTGTATCTGCAATATAACAGAGCTCAGTTTCATAGTTAGAAATCCTCTACAGGTCTTTTTTTTATTTTTATGCATTTACTGTTTTCTTTCACCTATTAAATTTTATATTCAGAATATTTTTAAAGTTATTTAAAAAATCAATTTGGGGGGAAAGAAAATTTTATTTTGAAAAGTACTAAACTAAATTTTATTTGTCCTTAAGTAACTATATTCTTAAAAATTAATTTAACATGGTCTGGGTTATTAAGATTTAACTTTAAATGACTATACTTTTGTTTATAGCTACTATAGTAAATTTAGGTAAAGAGTATTTAATAATGAAGGCCAATTCTAAAGTTGAAGATATTTGATCTGATAGGATAAGACTATGCTTTTCAATTTAAAGGAAATAGTATTTTTGAAGTGTTAAGAATTGTAGAGTTTCATGTAAGAAGAAAGGAATGAGACTTTATCAAAAGTCATAAACTAATATGAATTTATAAAGTAAAGAATTGTATAGAGTTTTGACTTTAAGAAGAGGACAGTGAAGTTCAAAATCATTAAAGACTCTCTAGATATAGTAATACTCACTTGGAAAAAGAAAAGAGAAGAAAAGACTGAAAAGATCCTAAAAGAAAAGAAAAAAAAAAAGAAAGAAAAAAAAAGAAAAGAAAAATAAGTGAGGAGAAGCTTGAGGAGATGCCTAATAAAAAATTGGCTTCACTTGAATCAACTTAAGGAAGGAACTTTATTATATTTTCTAAACTTATATTAAAGTATTAGTAGCATTCCTAGTAAAGTTTTCATGAATGTTTTTTAATATGAATGTTCTAAATGTCCTTAATATGATGAATTGCAATTCTTCTTAAAATGAATAGAGATTCAAAAATCTTAAATTTGATTGCTAAGTATTTCTAGACTTAGAACTTGAATTTATGTTAAAGGCCTTTTCTTCAATTTTTTTATTCTATTTATTAAACTAAAGGGTAGAAGTATTAAGTTAATCTCTAACCTAAGCCATAATCTTTGATGAAATATAAGTGTTACTTGAGAATAAGTAACACTTAAGTTTGGTGATTTTGATACACCAAAAAAATATACTGTTTTAAGTACCTATTTTATGCTTGTATTTGGTGATATTGCACTTTAAAGAAAGGTATTTTTGTGTTTTTGTTGCATGCATATCATTTTTAGGTATTTGAAGCAAAAATGGCAAAAAGAACAAAATTTGGAGCAAAAAGAGCCATATTTGGATTCTGGTGCATTATGCACCAGATTGGTGCATCTAGAGAGCTAGCGCATCATGTGCTAGATCGACACATGATGCACCAGAGACGATTTCTTTAAATTAAGGCAGTTCATGATGAATTTTGTGAAAATTTTCTAATAGACACTTGTTCTCCACACCTCTTAGAGTAATTCAATGCATGTAGACACTTTGGAAGGTTCTTTTATGAAGGGATATGACTCTAGGATCAAATGACACATCATTTGAATTTAAAAGAGTTGACTTTTGGAAGAAATTTTTTAGGGAATTTTGAATTATTTTCCAAAGAAGGCAACCCAAAATAAAAGAAGAAGACTTGAAGAGGCTAGAAGGGGGATGAAAAAGAGAAGGCTTTTGGGGGGTGTGGCGTGAGAGTTAGAAAGAGAGAGAAAAGATGAGATTTTTCTTAGGTTTGTAAGAAAAGAGGGAAGGTGAGAGATTTCTTCTTCATTACATTTCTAGGAGAGAATTGGGAATGATTGTAAAGAGAGAAAATCTTGGAGAGAACTTCTAGGGATTTGCTTGAGAAGGATTATGAGATAAGTTGTCTTTTATATTTCTTTTGTTTTGTAAACTTATTTTTATGTATGAAATTTTTGTTTTATCTTATCCTTCTCATGAATTCTGAGTAGTCTTCTTTATCCTTCTCCCTACTTTGAAGATATAGTTTTGTGAAGAATAGACTTTGTTTTTTATGATTTTAAATGATAATAATTTGTGATGATTTAAGCTCCAATCTTCATTTACTTTTCAATCTAGCCAATTGAAATGTTAAAACTTGTTAAGAAACATATGTTCTTAAATGAGATATGATTTCTACAACATAGGAAGAATCACATTTGATTTTATTTGAGAGTTTGTCATCCATGGGATTGGGTGCAAATAAATAGGGAAATATACTTTTGTTGGATGTAGAATTGGGGAATTTAAGGTGACAGATTAAAACCCCCAATTTGGTTCAGCTGATTGGAAACTAATGTGAGATTGTTAGCCTTAGGGGGAGAGTGTAGTGGGAGCTCTAGCGTGGTAGTTGGTATCATCCCAGCCTAACCATGAAATTAGGGACCAAAGTCTGGATTAGTCAATGTTCTTTGTAGCACTCAGAAGAGGGTAAAGAATAGGATTGCTCCTATTTAGCACAAAATAGTTTATATATATATTTTCAAATGATTTCAATTTCTTCACAAACCATATACTCATTGTAAAAGGGAAGGATGCTTTCTTAAATTTGAAATTTTTATCACAATAAAAACTTTGTTTAATTTTCACAATTTTACTTTTGAAAGTTTAGTATTTAGTTTAGTTTAATTTCTGTAACCTTATATCTGCATTTTAATTAGAATTCACCTAAGTGGTCAATTTTCAAATTTTGCACTTTACTTTTATTTTTTATTTTTATTATAAAATAATTTCAATAATTTACTTTAGGATTTTCCAACTTCCAAGTGGGATCGATATCTAGGACTCCATTAGAGCTTTTTATTACTTGAAAGATGTGTATACTTGCGTTGATATTTAGGAGAGATTTGGTAGTTTAAAAAGAGTTTTAAAGGATAAATTACATGTATAAAAAGTGTTTTGTTAGGATTATTTTGCATATTTGTTATAAATATCCCTACATCGAGTTTTTGATGCCGTTAAGTGGTGTCAACTTAATAAATATTTGCATATAAAAATCTTTGTGTCAGCTCTCTACCCTTCCTATATTTAGGAGTACTGTTGCTCAAAGGAAGAACCAAACAAACTCAATTCAATGATTCCCTGGATAAAATTAATGGTCAACTGAACTGCTGGACTTCTTTCTTTTTGTCTAATGTGGCAAGCTTACACTTCTGAAAAGCATTCTTACAACTATTCCTTCCTATATTCTTCAAATGTCACGTATGAAGAAAGCTACTAAAAACACATTAGTGAAAATCTTCAACAAATTACTTTAGGCAGGTCAAAGGATGTAAGTACATTGGCTGAGCTGGATGAAGGTGTGCAAACATGTTCAAGGTGGGGGACTTAATTTTAATAGTTCTAAGCACCTCAGATTCATTAACCTTTGCAAGTTAAGAATTACTATGAAGTTAAGAATTATTATGGGCTAAGTTCATAAAAGGTAAATATTGTAAGGATGAGCACCGTTCCTTTGTTACTAAGAAGTTAGGAGATTCTAAAACCTGGTCTTGCCCACTAGATTGTAGAGAACATGCTAAAGAATTGTTTATTTGGGAATTAGGTGAACGAAATGTTAACTTCTGGTTAGATAATTGAGTTGCAATGAAAAGTTGCTCCAACCCAATCATATTGTTGTTAATTATAGTCTTCAAGCTAAGGAAAGTTAGGAGGGGAACTAGTAGAACAGTAGGATGATTAATACTCTTCTAAACAATAATCAAGCTTCCGTTATTAAGTACAAACCTTTAATCATAAACAAGGTAGAAAAAATTATTACCAAACAAGGCTGTCGGCACTATTTTAGGTTAGAAGAGTTGCTCGTTGGAAGTTGTCGGTCACCGGAATTGAAATTCCGACGCTCGCTTCTGAAGGACTTTTAATTTACATAGATATATAAGTTTAGAAAAATATGAAATCAATATGCCCCATATTTTTCATAGTTTAAATGATAGAGCAATATACCTCAAACCATGTATCTATCTTACAGGATAAATATAAGACTTGAGGATGAGGCTTGATCAAATAAACTACAAAATATATGACATTTGTTTGGTTTACGAAAATCTTTTTATTTGCCTACAAGTTTCCCTATTTAATACAAAGAATTAAATAGGATTTATATTAAGCTGGGTTCAAAAAATCTTCCTATAAGGGTAAGCCTCTATATTTATTTACATCTTAGATAACCAAAGTAACCTAAGAAAACTTTTGATAAAAATTAGAAAATGTAATTTTCAAAGAGGTCAAAAGGATAGGACATTTCAATGAGATCAGACAAAGAGGTGTGAAAGGGGAACTGTTCAAATTTGGAACATTTTTTATGGAATCCAAAGGAGGAAGAACTAGGGGATGTCATAAATCTATAGGAGAGCCTCGGTGGCTTCTCAGTCTATCCTATTATTTTGCTTCGATTTTGAGGAGAAATTATTTAAATGTTTTATCCTGTCAATATTTATTTAATTAGAGCTTACATTTATGTGAAACGATCGCATAAATAGCCTAGAACATGTGAGGATTTAGGTCATGACGAACAACAACCTCGGAATCCTAAGATGAGCTAGGGCTTAAATTCTACGACAGAGCTATACAAAAGCCTAAATATAAGTTGAGGATTTATGTTGCATAAGAAAATAACCTCAAAATCTTATAGCTTATTATTTAATTCTAAGAAAAGATGTGTTGTAGTAGATCCTCCTGCTGTTGAAGATGGATGTGCTACCCACAATGTTAGCTTCAAGCTCCTCGTCGTGATGAGATTAAGTTTTCTAATGTGTCAGGTTATGATGTCAAATCAGATGTTTATAGTTCTTTAAATATTATGAGGGCACATTTAAGTTGATTAGAGCGACACTGGTTAGGATCTTATGGTTCCCTCGTTCAGGTATAACTACTAAACGCAACTTATTGAGTTCCATACTTTCAATTACACTGTGGGAAACCTCATTAGCAACCGTAGATAACCTCCTCCGAGGGATTCCCGATCATCTAATAGAGATGTCTTAATTTAGTTGTAATTGTTGTTTTGTGATGTTTGTGATAAAATTTTGAGTTATTTTATATTTTGAATGTTGTGGCAAAAAATTTTATCTTGGTTGATTTTAGTTTTAGTTTTGATTTTATGGCTATCCTAGTAGTTTTAGTTTTCATGCAAGGTGTCATCATTTTATAACATGCAAGTTTTGTATGTATAAAAATATAATGTGGAAAATATAAGAAAATACGGTACTGTAAATTGTAAAAGCATACCTGGCGAGTCTTCTCATTCTATCATTTGAAAGGTCAGTACTTGCAAGGCATGTATATAATATTGCAAGGAAGTTTAAATTACATGAGTAGATGAAGGTTTAGCTACCAAACCCCAGTCTATAATTTTTTGGGAACTTGGAAGATCCTAAGGGATAATTTTAGAATAAAATATGATAAGTTCAATTTGCTCTTCAAAATATCCAGAAGATTTCAAAGTGTTGAGGGAATGACCCAAAACTACTTTGAGGCTCTTTTGAATTATTTTGAGTTCATTTTGAACTTATCATATTGTTCCATTAATCATATGAGGTTGAAGTGTGACTGCCTCGTTGCTTAGTGAAACTTGACAATTTGATTATCCCAAGGATACGATACTTGACCAGTCAATTGATGTTTCATTTAAGTGTTATGTGAGTGAGTGCCCTTGAGGCAAGTTTAGGTCATTTAAAGATTTTGATGCTCACAATTAAAGTCAAGATTGTAGTGCTTTTCTATGTTGATTTCCAATCATATTATTTTCTAAATCCAATCAATTAAGTTTAGATATTGAGTCTGGGCCACTACAAGCCTTTAACAATTATGATAGGTGAAATTGTGGTCATCCAAGTTTTGTTTTAAGTAATGTGTATTCTCATTAAATAGTCAAACCATACTCAACTTTGGGCTTAAGAAAAATAAATTATCATCTTCTCTAACATAAGCCCCTCACTTAAGAATCATTTGATCTTTAATTAACTTCCAAGTCATGAAAATTAAGAGATTTATGATCTTGTTGACATTGTGCAAGGTTGGTGAGTGGGTTTCTACCTTTTAATCCCATTGTGTTTTAATCATCCAAAAATATTCATTAAGATCAAAATTTTCCATTTTACCTCGGTTAATCCTAAAATTTGATTAAGGCACCAAAGTCTAAAGTTACCACTTTACCTTTGGGGCACTTCACCTCATAACCCACTAAACAAAACTCAAATGACGTTGAAGGTTTATTGTGTCGTATCCATGAGGTAATTATATTGTTTATAAGAGAACATGTGGACCTCTCAAAATATTAATTTAACTTAGATGATCCTTTAATTTTAGAAAATAGGATTTTCAAAAGTTGATTTATTTAGCTTTTACAATAAAGTTTGTTATTTATGAGAAAAATTATTAGAGGTTTCCTAAGGTCAGAGAAACACTTACGAAAGATTTCATGATTTTTTGAATTAAATTATTATTATTATTATTATTATTATTTAATTTTTAATCAATTTTAATGAGTAAATTAAATAAAAAATGATATTTTTAATCAAAAAAATCATTTTTATATTTTTAATAGACTTCTCTTAGTTTAAGAAACTTAGAGAATCAAATTTATACTTTTGTGATTTCTTAAAATTTATTTAATATAATTATTTTTTTTTTGTGGAATATATGAAAAATTCATTTTTAAGCCTTTAAAATTTATATTTTAGCTTAGAAAAATTAAGGAAAATGTCCTAATGAATTTTAAGTGACCAGGGGACATTTACACACATTTTGAACCATTTTTGATATTTTTGGAAAACTTGAATATTTTAATTATTTTTAATTCAAAATACCATTTAAAAA
>JXCR01144806.1:43883-71525 GCA_002079205.1 Phalaenopsis hybrid cultivar | reverse complement strand
TATATATATATATATATATATTAAATGCCTCTAATCACAAGAAACTCAGAAAACTAAGTTTCATAGGTTCTCTAAGTTTATTTAATTTAATATAATTATTTTTGTACAAAAATACAAGGTTTACTTAAAAAATCCATTTTAATGCTTAAGTTAAGCCAAATAATTTTGATATTTGTATTGTGGATAGACATGATTTTAATGGATAGTGGGGAGGTGATTTTGTCAATTTTTTATACGCATTAAATTTGCAAAAATCAACACAAGATATTCAAATTTAATTAAAAATATAATTTCATAAGGTAATTCAAATCATTATCAATTTTTTCCTAGACTTCCCTAACCATAGGAAACCTACTAAAATTAATTTCATAATTTTCCAAGTGATATTTTGATTTATATAATTAAAGTAAGTTGGAATGGCCATTTTAGCTTGAAAATTATGGCTAGAAGCATAGAGATGCCCTTTGATCTTGGAAAAATCAGAGAACATCTCCTCTATGATGGGGGAATAAACCCTCAAAATTTCAAGCCATGGTGAAATATTTTAAGCCATGGAGAATTAAAATATCACAGACGGTATTTAATTCATTAAAAATAATATATTGGAAAAATGATTTTATTTTTGTTCCACATTATTCTCCTCTCTTCGCTGAGCAAGAGAGTATTTTTATTTTATTTTTATGATTTTTCTATACGAAGACATGATTTTTTAAAGCATTGGTATTTAAATAAATCAGAAAATCCTGATTTATTTACTTATCCAGCTCAGGGCTAGTTCATCCTAGGCAGCTCGAACCGCGCACGCTTCGTTCCACCATTTGATGCTGCAAAATATGTAGCCTCCATGCAGACCGCGTTTATAAGCCATATCTTTGTTTGGTTTCATCAGGATCATTCACTAAAAAAAGCACGATCGGACGACATCCACTCATCGTCCCCAAGTGACCTAACTCGTAAGTCGTTCACACCAAAACCTTACGATCTTTGTTTAGACTCAACAAAATCACATGAGGTTTGTTTTTAAACCTTCATCTACTCAAGAAAAACCTGTTTATATGGTTAATAAAGTATGAAATCAAGCCATTACAAATGGAGAATCAAAATAAGCTCGAGCTAGGGTTAGAGCTCAATACCATTGTCTAAGAGGGGAGGCCTCACTCAGATGGTTGTAGTAGCTTCAATTTGACCCAAAGAACCTCTAAATGAAGTCTTGTGCTCTAGTAATTGTCTAGATCTGAATTCGATCAAGCTCATTTTCAGGTGTTGGTCTAGGACTTGGTTAGAGGCTGTTTGAGAGGGGGCTTTAACGGGGAATCAACTCCTCTCATTGTTGGGATGGTGTGGGCATAATTAATTTGAGTTTGGTGGATTGTGAAGAGATTTCCTAGTTTGATATGAAACTTTGAGCTCAAAATTAGGCTTCCATAGTGAGGATCAGTGAGGGAAAATGGTGAGAGTGAGCTTAGGAGTTTCTGGACAGTGTCTAAGAGCAATTGGACAGAGTTTCCCTGCGGATTTTAGAACACTCCTCTCTTTAGCCATGTAGGAGTTGATTAAATAGAGGAACTTAGATGGAAGCTCATGGCAAATTGATGGGTGTAAAGAGTTGCTTAGGTGGATGTTTTCAAAGAGCTAAATCCAATTGGGATTGTTCAGCTAAGGTGGGTAAAATTTGGGTCTGAATTTCAGCTTAGGGCTCTCAATTTTGGTGTTTTCTGGCCACTAGGCCAACTTGCAGGACCATGGGAGTTTGTTAGAAGGTCAGGTGAACCAGGGAGAGACTTAATTATAATTTACCCCCAATGGTTTGTCATCATGGAAGAGATATTTTTTAAGACCCAAAAGTGGGAATAAAACCCTTAAATTTAAGGACCAATTAGTCTATAGGTCACCAAGCTGGTTTAAGGGGGTTTAGCTTGGTCAATAGGAGGTATTTAATGACTGTGGAGACCTTAATTTGGTGACTTTAGGATGGCTAAGTCAAATTTGGTGCATTAGTCCATATTGGGTTCAAACTATTAACATTGTGTATATGATTTTCATGAAGATTTTTTATGAAGGATTAAAATGATTTTGAGTTCAATTGGAAGCTCAATTTTAAGGATTTTGGGATTTTGGTCAATTTGGGTATGTTGGACTGGACTTGAGTCTAGGTTGGGCTAATGTTGGGCTAAGTCCAAATTGATGGTTGTGAATGGTCTATAGGAATGTCATAAAGAGTTTTCAACATAAATTTAGTGTCAATTTTTGGGTTAGGGCATTCAATTTGGCGGAATTTGGAGACATGGCTAATTTGGGGCAAATTTGGGGATTTTTTGGTTTGGATCAAAATTAAGTAAAATTGAGGCTTCATCAAGGACAATTGAGGGTCAAAATTGATGTGTAGGATTTCTATAAAGAGTTTAGGATTCAAATTAAGGTAAATCAAGTAGGCTATGGGGTTCAATTAGGTAAGATTAGATCATAGGAGCAAAATTGGGGGTTTAACTTAGAACATTATTGAGCACAAAGCATGAGCCAATTAGGCTTGGATTTGGTTTACATTGGTCTTGTGAAAGGTAAACTTGAATTTAGAATTGAAATTGATGGGAGTAGGGTCCAAATTGATGGACATGTGAGGTGAATTTAAAGAAATTGGGCCTTTAAAGACAATTTGGGGGTTTTGGTCAAAATGGTCAAAGTAGCCAAACTGGGTTCAATTATGGGGTCCAAAAAGGTTTTGGATAAATTTGGAGTGATTGTGGATGTTTTGGTAAAGCGTGGGGTGCCAAGGGTATTTTTGTAATTTTGGCAAATTCTGGGGGTATTTTGGTGATTTTGGAATTTTTGGATGGTTTTGGGTACCCCAACTTAGAAAATAGGAGAATGCCCCAGTCATAAGTCTTGAGTCTGGAGTAGAGGGGAGGAGTAATGAAAAATTTCAATTACACCTGAGAAGATTCTTGTGAAAGAAAGATGGTTTGAAATGATTTTTGATGAAATTTTGGTATTTTGGGTGAATTTGTGGATTTTGACCAAATTTAGGGGTTTTAAGGGAATTTAGGTAATTTGGGTGGATTTAGAGGCAAAATGACAAGTTTGACATTTTGGTAAAATTGGGGTACGAACCACCCTATATGAGTTATGGACTAATTAAATCCCCATTTGGGTACTCTATGTACTGGTTTTAGCCAAACCCTAGCCTAGGGCTAACGGGTTTAGGGGACCATCTACATGAGTCTCCCAAAGGAATAAGGGATCAAAGTCAATAATTTGGGTTTTAGGATTGTGAGTGAATATAGGTGATAGTGAGTGTGAGTGAGCTAACTAGCTCCAGGCCAACACCCAGGGTGAACCCTAAGGAAAAATAGTCCTATGGGAACTCTCCTTGAGTTCCCCCATAGTGACCCCACTACTGAGTGCTAGAGGTTAGGACCAATATGTGGAACTTCAAATTGAGCAAAGAGGAGTTAAGATTTTATAATGGTGAGGGTTCATTTTCTAGTTTTCTAGGAATAGTCAATAGGAAAGTCCTATCGTTGGACCCTAGGCTACTAAAGAGGGAAAACTAAATCTCAACCAAAAGTGAGGTCAACAAAGGCCATTCCTATTAACTTTCCTCTTGTATTTATAACATTTTTTTTCCTTTCGATGAGAATATTTGGGGTGAAGCTAATTAGTGCAGGTTTCTTACTCAATCTATGTCATTTTTCTATTGGAGATTATGGAGAAATATTCTTCCCATTGATGACATCCTCAAATTAAAAGGTCTAAAAGGCTCCTCTCGCAACAACTTATGTTGCCAGGATGTGGAAATTGTAGAGAATAATTTCTTTAACTCCCCCTTTGTCCAACAGTTTTGGACTATTTTCTTGATGCAAATTAAGGTGATGAGTTTACATATGAGTTGGAAAACCTTTTTTGCCTGTTTGGCTGAATGAAAAGTTTTTGGTCTTATAATATTCCATGTATTGTGGCTTGCTTTATATGGATGCTTAAAAACCTAACTAAATTTGATGACTTGCCTCCCTCTCCTATGTAAATTCTCAACCATTATATATTATATCTACAAAAATTCATTAAGTATTAGAGATTCCCTAAAATTTGCAAGAGATAATCAAACCCCTTCTTCCTTACCTCACCTCCCCCCTTGTTTCTCTTGTATCTTGGTCTAAAAAACCCTTAAACCAAATTAAAGATAATATTAATGGAACAGCTCTTCTTGTGATGTTGGTATTGGTGGTGTGCTCAAAAACTCTTTTTGGTTCCTGTCAATTGTTTTTCTAATTTCTTACCTTTGCTTAAGATGCTCTTGAAGCTGAATTGATTGTTGTGCGTTAGACTATCTTCCTTGCTTCCAGAAGACATTTTTTTAAGCTTTTTGTGGAAACAGATTCTCAAAGTGTGGTCAAAATTCTTAATCATCTTGAAGAAGCTCCTTTGTACTTGTTAATATGGCTCCACAAGATCTAATCATTTCAATCAGCCATACAAATTTCATACTCATACTTACCTAGAGAAGGAAACAGACCACCCAATTGGTTGGCTAGGCTGGGAAAAAATTCTAAAGACATATTATTTAGTTCCTCTCCATCTCTGCCTTTATCCTTTTTGTTAAATTGGGATATCTTAAACCTCACCTTTATACGTGCTCTGTAATGGTTTTGCTCCNATATATATATATATATATATATATATATATATATATATATATATATATATATATATATATATATATATATGTTTAAAGAAGGAGCATTATACGACTCCCTACATGTTAAATTTCAAAAGTGTTACAAAGATTACTAAAAGAGGGGTTCCTAGACAAAGGGAGGGAGCCCATTCCTCAACAGTTTCCAAAAAGTTACAAAATAAAAGAAAAAGACAAAAGTAGCAAACAAAATGAACTAAATCTCTTTAAGTGTCCTTGGTTTGACTCTGAGGTGGGGGATCTTCAGCTTGTCACCATGAAGTAGGAGGGCAAGGGGGTTAGGAGGTATGGTATCAACAGAAATAGAGTTGGCAAAGGTTCCTTGTCTGGCAAGCCAATTGGCAAGTTGGTTACCTTCTCTGTAGATGGTGGACATATGGATTGTAAGACTTTTGTAGAGACTGCCAATTTTTTTCTTCCAATGCATATGATGCCATGAGGAGGGCTTATCAGATCTCAGCAAAGAAAGGAGCTGTGAAGAGTCAACCTCAATCCAGAATTTCTGCCAAGATGCCTTTTTTACAAAAGTAAGGGCCAAGTAGATGGCAATAAGCTCAGCTTCAAGGGCATCAATAGCCACAGTGGGGGCATGGAAGAAAAGTAGACAGTTACTGGTGGAGTTTCTGAAAACCCCTCCCACCCCTGCACCCCATTTAGAGAAGCTGCCATCAGTGTTTATTTTCATGGTTAGAGTATCAGGAGGGTTCCAAATGACTGTCTCAATTCTGTTATGATTGATAGTGTTGCTGGTCTGTGCCATATTTAAGCTAGGGCAGTTCTTAAGCTGAGTAATTTTGTTGAGATAGGCAACACAGTTTCTGGTTACCTTGTTGTGTTGGATACTCTCATCATCATGTTTGTTGTTGTTCCTCCCCATCCACAAGAACCAAGCCACAATGAAGGGGATAGACTCCTCCTGTGTACTTCTTCAGCTATACCAACCAGCATAGAGACTGGTCCAGTCCTTGTTCAAGAGGTCCTTCTTCATCCCATAAAGGAGCTCTTTCCACACCTCTTGTGCAAATTCACATTTGAAAAATAGGTGGTAAATGTTCTCCTCACTTTTCAGATAAAGACAACACCTAGAGGGTCCTCTTAAGCCTTTGAGTTTGAGAATATCATCAATGGGCAATAGGTTATTGAAAAATCTCCAGCAAAAGAAAGAAATGGAGGGGGATAGGAATCTGTTCCAGATGACCACACCCCAATTGACCTTTTCCCAAATATTTAACTTGGCATAAATTGCTTTGGTTAGGCTTTGGTTGATGTAACTTTGCCAAATAATCTTATCCTTTATGTCTTTAGCAAACACAATTCCAGTGACTAGAGATAAGTGAGGCTCCTAAATGAGAGATTGGAGCTTAGGAACATCCCAAGAGTCCTCATTCCATAAGTCACAAACTAGGAGCTGAGGGTTAAAATCTAGAGGGGGCCCCAATCCAATCTTTAGGACACCAGTTGTCAAGCCAAATGTTCACTTTACCATTCCCCAAATCCAAAATGTACATGTCTTCAGCTTGTTCTCTGAATTTCAGCATATTTGTCCAAATTTTGGAGTCTCCCAGCTTTTTAGAGATAAGAGAGGGGTGATTGCCCTTGCAATACTTACCATACATGAATTTTGCCCACAAGGAAGTTTGTGCTCTGAAATTAATCCACATCTTGCAGAAGTTAATGTTTACAACTTGTTGGAGCCCCTTGAACCCCAGCCCACCAGCTGAAATGGGTTTAGCAACCTTCTGCCAAGAAGCCTAATGTAACTGCTTTCTTTGACCAGCCCATAGAAATCTATTAAAAGCTCTCTCCAACTGGATTTGGGTGCTTTTTTTGAGATAGTTGGTTTGGAGGATATAAGAGGGGAAGGCTGTCAGGATACTTTTCAGAAGAGTGATCCTTCCCTCATTGGACAAGAAGGAATAAGACCAACTGGATAGAGTTCTCTGAATTTTCTGTAGGATCTCATCAAATTATGTCAACTTTGATCTTCCCCTAATGAGTTGAACTCCCAGATACCTAACAGGTTCCCTAGCAGTAGAGAAGCCAGTGTAATTGGAGATCCAGTGCTTAGTATCGGGAGAAGTCCTTTTGTTAAATATGAGTTGGCACTTAGTTGGACAGAATTCCATACCAGATTGTTGCTGAAAATGTTGTATGCATTTATAAACCTTCTTCACAGCTAGTTTATGAACATTGGAGAATATCATTATGTCATCAGCATACATGAGATGAGATATAGCTAAATTGGATCTATGGTGAAATCTGGAATATTGATTGTTGAGAATGTTCCTGTCAAGCATTCTTGAAAAGTAATCCATAGCAATAATAAAGATAGTGGGAGAGAGTGGATCACCTTGCTTTAGTCCTCTAGAAGTAGTGAAAGCCCCCTGGAGTTGGCCATTGATAAGGATGGAGTGGTTGTGGTTATTATTGATAAGCCATCTTTGAATAAGATTTAGGGTATTATGGCTGAAATCCTCTAGCTGTGAGCATACCCAAGATAAAGTTCCAGTCAATGGTATCATAGGCCTTCTTAATGTCTAATTTATAAATGAGGTTTCCTCCTCTACTGATTTTATCAAGATCCAAAGTGAGTTCCTGTGCCAGCAGCACATTATCATTAATAGATCTACCTTTAATAAAGGCAGTTTGGTTAGGGCACATGATTTTGTCCAAGTGAGGTTGTAGCCTTCTCACAATGATCTTGCTAATTAGTTTGCTGATGATAGAAGTCAGACTTATTGGCCTGTAGTGATCTCAGGTTTTTTGTAATTCCGCTTTAGGGATGCACACAATGGATGTGTTACTGAAATAGTTGTGTAGGTTGACTCCTTTAAAGAAGCTCACAATTGCCTCAACCACCTCACCCTTGATGATGTGCCAAGTTTTTTTATAGAAGTCAGTTGTAAAACCATCAGGGCCAGCTGCCTTAAAGCTTCCCAAATTTCCTCAACAGAAGGGGGTTCAGTGAGGTTAAGCTGACCAACGTAATTGGATTCTTCAGTAAAGTAATCTTCATATTCAGTATTAAGTTCAATAGAAGAGTTCAGAATAGAGCTATAGAAATTAACAGCATCCTTAGCAATAAGTTCTTTATCAATCAGCCACCTGCCATCCTTGGAGATTATGGAATGTATGGTGTTGCATTTCCTCTTATAACTTATGTAGGCATGGTAAAACTTGGTGTTTCTGTCCCCTTCAGAGAAACCCCTTATAGAGGCTTGTTGTTTGAGCATCAGATCCTGAATATAAATTGCTTTAATTAGATTAGACTGGGCAGTCAACAGATCAGTATCAGTGGTAAGATTATTTTGAGCAGCAGCCTCAAGTCTCTCAACCTCTTTTTCAGCAGATAGCACATTGGAGAACACATTTCCAAAAGTTTCCCAACCCCTTCTCCTCAATGCTTTGTTGGTTTTTTGATGCAGAAGGCTAAGTTTGATAAAAGGGTAAGGGTGATCAATACCCAACCAGTTAGAGGCAACACAGTTATTGAAAATGGGGTGGGTAGACCACATGTTTAGGTATCTGAGAGGAGGGTGGGGTGAAGTGGTAACTGTGGAGGTTATGGAGATGAGGAGAGGTTTGTGGTCAGGACAAGTGAGGGCTAGGTGGGTAACAAAAGTAAAAAGATAGTGTTTCTACCATAGGTCATTAACTAACATTTTGTCAAGTCTTTCCCATATAATACCCCTTTTTCAAATGAATTTAGGGCACTGGTACCCCAAGTCAAATAAACCAGCTTGCTGTATTTGATCATTTAAATAAGTCAGTTTAGACAAATTGGGAGGTCTTCCTCCAGACTTCTCAGCTCAATCAGAGATGCAATTAAAATCTCCCCCCACTATCTAAGGGGAGTTCATGTTTTGGCTGATGAGATGTAAGCCTTCCCATAATTCCTTTCTATCAGCTTTCAGACTGCCAGCATAAACAAAAGTGGCATACTCCAACTGTCCTTGTACAAGCAGGGAGAGATGGATGAACTAATGGTGTTCTATAATAGTGCTCCATTGAATTTCTTTCCTACAAAAGAACCAAATTTTATTATTTTTGCTAGCATAATGAGAGAAACCATGGAATTTTTTGAGAATTCTCTGAGAATTATGATGAACCAAAGGTTCAAGTATAGTAAAACACCACAACATATGTTTTTTATTGAGATAGATTAGTCTTTTTAAAGACTGAGGATGGACAATGCCCCTGATATTCCAAAAAAGCATATTAATCATTGGGGGGATTATTATTGTGAGGGGAAGGCTAAGATCTTGATCTGGTCCTTCCTTTGGAAGGATGAGGTCCCCCAAATTTCAAAGTTTCTATGAATCCAATGTTACCCTCTCTTAATTTCTGTACTTCAAACTGAACCTTCTTCTTCTTGTTAGATTTTTGTGTTTGTCATTCCTCTTCCAACAAGTGCTTCATCTCTGCTATATCCTTCATCTGAGGAGCTTCTATTCCCAGAGTAGTTTGCTGGTTATTCTCTTTTAGTTGCACCACCTCATCTAAAGAGACAGATGGGGGTGTTTGAATATTTATTTGATTTACCTCCTCCCTGAAAATTCTGGGGGAAGTATCTGGGGGGTCTGTAGAGACAAGAGGAGCAGTAGAGCTTTTAGGTGTTTCCAGCATATCATTCAAATTCCTAGTAGGAGGGGGGTCTACACCAATTAAGACTTCTGGGGAAATAGGTTGGGTGTGCCTTTCCTGATTTGCCACTATCTTCTTTGGGGGAGGGTGGAGCCTAAAGCATCTGTCTTTGGTGTGGCCAAATATCCTGCAGTGATGGCAATAGTATGGCTTCTGTTCAAGCTTCACTTTTTGCCAGAATTNCCTTTCCTGATTTGCCACTATCTTCTTTGGGGGAGGGTGGAGCCTAAAGCATCTGTCTTTGGTGTGGCCAAACACCCTACATTGATGGCAATAGTATGGCTTCTGTTCAAGCTTCAGTGTTTTCCAGAAACCCTCCCTGTCATTACCAATCCAAATCATATTGATTTCAGGGAGAGTAACAGCTCTCTATATGAGAATTTTGGCTAGGGTAGGTCTGGCCTTATTGTAGGTAGGAGCATCCACTTTCATAGGTCTCCCTATAGCACATGCTATATTGAACAACGCATTAAGATTGAAGTACTGGATTGTGAGGCCAGGTAGTTTAAACCATAAAGGAACTGTAGGAGGTTCCTTACTAGGGTCAAAATCACGATCCCATTTCAGAATTTTCATTGTGGTACCTCCAATTTGGATGGCTTGTTTTGCAAAGAGTCTAGTATAGTCTTCCTCTTCAGAGAGCTGTATAAGTAGGTGTCTTCCATCAAGAATTCCAATTTGCAAATCACCATTAAATTTCAGAGATTCAAAGTAGTTTCTAACTAAGTCCATCGTAGGGTTTCCAAGAAGAAATTTCCCCACCATGGTAAATTTAATTTGGTCATTGAGATTAATAATTTCTTGAGGTGAGAAATAGACAACAGGTTCTCCATCCTTGGCACCTGAGGGGTGAATGCAAGGGCTGTTGCCCTTTCCTGCTGCAGTGTCATGAAATGTCTGTGGGAATATTAAATGTTTAGGATCATTGAGGGAGGCAGTAGATTTGCCAACCACACCAGTATAAGTAACTTTTGCCCATTGAACATCAGTGTCTAAGTTGATAGGAGTAGCCATACTCCCAAGAACCATTGACCAGGGGACAAAGAGCTATGGAACCAAAGAAAAGTAGGACCAAATCCAGGCAAAAGCAAAAGAGTGCCAAGAAATAACAAATAAAACCAAAGGAGAAAGGAATGATAACAGAAAATAGATAGTCTCCAATGGAACAGTAAAAAGCCACCAGCCAGGAAAAACCAATGAAACAGTAAAAGAACCACCACAGTCTAAGAAAGGAGTGATGGAGATAAACTTTNTTCTGGCTAGGGCAGGTCTGGCCTTATTGTAGGTAGGAGCATCCACTTTCATAGGTCTCCCTATAGCACATGTTTTATTAAACAATACATTAAGATTGAAGTACTGGATTGGGAGGCCAGGTAGTTTAAACCATAGAGGAACTATAGGAGGTTCCTTACTAGGGTCAAAATCAGGATCCCATTTCAGATTTATCATTGTGGTACCTCCAATTTGGATGGCTTGTTTTACAAAGAGTCTAGTATAGTCTTCCTCTCTAGAGAGTTGTATAAGTAGGTGTCTTCCATCAAGGATTCCAATTTACCAATCACCATTAAATTTCAGAGATTTAAAGTAGTTTCTAACTAAGTCCATGTTAGGGTGGCCAAGAAGAAATTTCCCCACCAAGGTAAATTTAACTTGGTCATTGAGATTAATAATTTCTTGAGGTGAGAAATAGACAGCAGGTTCTCCATCCTTGGCACCTGAGGGGAGAATGCAAGGGCTGTTGCCCTTTTCTGCTGCAGTGTCATGAAATTTCTGTGGGAATATTAAATTTTTAGGATCTTTGAGGGAGGTAGTAGATTTGCCAACCACACCAGCATAAGTAACTTTTGCCCATTGAACATCAGTGTCTAAGTCGATAGGAGTAGCCATACTCCTAAAAACCACTGACCAGGGGATGAAGAGCTATGGAACCAAAGAAAAGTAATACCAAATCCAGGCAGAACAGGTCCACCTGTCAGCAACCTCAAACACAGTAACGCCCTACACTAGGAAAGGGAGGGAGGCCACCACAAAAGCAAAAGACTGCCAAGAAATAACAGATAAAACCAAAGGAGAAAGGAATGATAACAGAAAACAGATAGTCTCCAATGGAACAGTAAAAAGCCACCAACCAGGAAAAACAAATGAAACAGTAAAAGAACCACCACAGCCTAAGAAAGGAGTGATGGAGATAAACTTCAAAGTGTAGGAGGAGGAGAAAAAAGCACCATGAAGAAATAAATAGCCAGACCTCCCCCAGGAACACCTCCAACAGCTCACCATGCTGCCAGAAACCCTAGCAGAGCACTTCCCTCCTCAGCCGCCAACATCCTGAAAGTTTATTTATGTATATGTATATATATATATATATATATATTGAGGATATATATTGAAGATGGCAGAGTTTTGCTTTGCCCTGCTAGGTTTGGAAGCTGATGGATCCTTCCTGGNTATATATATCTATATATATATATATATATATATATATATACACATATACACACACACACATATTCAGGAGGAGGAATCCCTGCCCCATCTTTTTTTTTAATGCAATTTTGTCTAGCTTGTCTGGCACCAACTGCTATCCCACTTAAATATTGACAAAAACTTCTTTACTTGGGATAATATCACCACTTGCTGGTAGACATGGAATAAGAGGAACTATGCTTCTATACCTCTCATTGTTGCATGGTTTATTTGGATGGAAAGAAACAAGGTTAAGTTTGAAGAAGGTATACCAAAAACTGAGAAGATAGTCAGAATTAGCCTTTCCTATGTTCACAAGATGATTAAGTTTAGAAGATTTCCTAAAATTTCTAACTCTTACTCTTTGGGACAACCAGACAAGATTTATGTTCATAGGTTTTTTGGGAAACCTCCTGATTACCACACAATCAAGATAAATACTGATGGAAGCTTCAATAAGTCAGGAGCAGGTGTGAAGGGTGTCTACAGAAATCACTTAGGGAAATGCTTATTATACTTCCACATCCCCATTGTGGTTGTTGATGTTGTTGAAACTGAACTAGTGGCTGTCTATTGGGCCTTAAAAATTGCCAAAATGTCTAGCTGGTACAACTTATTGTTAGAAGTGGATTCTACTATTGTAATCAAGATACTGAAGGATGAGGAGCTTGCACCCTGGCACCTTACTTATTTTGGATTAAAAAAATCAGAGAAATATCTTCACAGCTAAAGGTGCACTACACTTTTATTTATAAAGAGGGAAACCAGCCTGCAAATTGGCTTGCTAGACAAAGTTACAACTTAAAGGAGTATGAATTTTAAAACCTTCTTAAAGACCAGTCTAAACACTCCTAAAATCACCATGACAAGCCATGGACCCATGGATCCCCAAATTAAGGGATTTAACCCATTTTTTTTACCTAACTTGAAATATCTCCAACATCATCACTTATCCTTGGGAGATAATCATCATTAGCCACCCCCTGACTTCCCTGAACCAAGAGGTGACCAATGCCTAGCCGGTCGGCCACCTTGGTTACTGGAAAATGGCCAAAACCATGGCCAAGACAAGGGATTTTCATCCAATTCAACCCCAAAGGCCAAATCAGCCCAGCTGCTCATTGGAGCTTCTCTGCCCTCCACATAAGCAACCAAATGCACCTCTCAATTGGCTCTAGCAGCAGGCCTAGACCATTTTATTTAAAATCCACCTCCATGGAAAAAGGGAGAGAGCTTGAAATTCTTTGGGGAGACTGTAAAACTTCTTTAAGAGCTTCCTGGAGACCTCTTGAGCTTAACAAAACATTCCTTAACCACTCAAATACATTGCTTGAGTTCAATTTTGGAGCTCAATTTCAAGGCCAAAACAGGACATCCTCCAAACCTCCATCAAATTCAAATTAATTGAACACACACCATCCCAAAATCAAGAGAAGAAGATCCCCCCCATAAAATCCCCATCAGACGACCACCCTAAGGTGGACTTCGACCAAACCCCCAAATCGACCTTGATCGAATTTGGGTCTAGGCATTTCACCACAACCAGAGGCTCCATCCCTAGGCTTCTGGCACCAACATAAAGCTTCTACAAGCATCCAATCAAGACTACCCCTCTTGGACCAAGGTATTCAAAGTTAACCCTAAACTGAGCTTCTTTTAATTATTCAAGAATATAAAGTCAATTTAAGGGTTTATCAACCATATGGATGTGTTCTACTAGTAAATACGAGAATTTTAAAAAAAATCACTCAATTTTGTTAAGAATTGAGTGAGACATTAGCATTTTAAAATGGACGGTTTTCGGGTCCAGTTCATTTGGGACGATGACCCGTGACCGTCAGATCGAGCGTGTATTGATCGGGTGGCCCTGATTGCGTCGGATAGACCGCGGTCCGACTTGAGCGGGAATGAGCTGCTGGTGGCACCAATAAAACAGCGATACGTGGCCTGTTCGATCCGTACAAGGTTGACAAGGATAAGTAAGAAAATCGGGGCAGTGATTCCTCCTCCAATCAAAACTTCAAAAATACATAACTTTGTGTAGAAAAATTATAAAAATAAAATAAAAATACCCTATTGCCTAGTGAACAGAGGAGAATAATGTAAAATAAATTTCAAGTTCATTTGACTCATAAAATATTTTTAATTAATTAAACACTAATTGGAATCATTTGATTCTCCATGCATATTGACACATCACCTTGGCTTGAAATTTTGGAATGTTGTATCCTCTGTTAAGGGAAACATAATCTGTTTTTTCCAAAGTTAGATATACAGAGATCCATATTTTTCAAGTTTTTTCACATTATTTCCTTAAAATAATCATGGAAATTATCATATTGATTAGAAAATTCTAACAAAATTTTGGAAGCTCCACCATAACTAGAAAAGAATTTCATGGGTCAAGTCATTTAAAATGTCCTTAAATTTTACAAATACTAAATCACTAAGATAATTAACTTTAGAAAATACATTCAAAATTAGAAAATCTTAAGAAAATTTTGCAAGGTCCACCATGACTAGAGAAACCTTTGAAAATAATTTCATGGTTCAAGTCATTTAAAATGCAATTTTGGAAGGTCCACTATAACTAGAGGAGCTTTTGGAAATAATTCCATGGGTTAAGTCATTTAAAATGCACTTAAATTTTACAAACACTAAATCACTAAGATAATTAATTTTGGAAAATTTAAACATTTAAATGACTTTATTTTTGATCTCCATTGTGATTTATGATCCATAGAACTCATCATAAAAAGTTCAAAAGATTTTGAGTTCATTTGACAACTTAAGTTGATTTTTAAAGATAAATACCACTTTGGGCATTTACATGATTTTTAAAAATCAAAATATAACTCAAAAAATTATGAAACTTAGTTTTTTGAGTTCTCTGTGATCAGGGGTATTTTATAAAAAAAAATTACATTTAAAATAAAAACTTGATTTTTAGCTTATTTTAAATACTTAAAATAATTTATAAAAATCACAAAAATAATAAAACTCATGGAAATGTTCTAAATTTCTTCCTAATCACTTAGAAACAATTATAATATTTTTCCTAATTTTTTAAATAAAGATATTGAATTTCAAAGCTTAAAAATAATTTTTGAAAAAGCTTAAAATGAGTTTTCACTAAAATTATTCCAATAAATCAAAGAAAAACCAAAAAAAATGAAATTTTCTCCTCTAAGTTCTCTAACCTCAAAGATATTTTTTCAAAAATAGAAAACTTAATTTTCACCATTTAAAATATTTTATTTTTATTAAATAGTCCAGAAATTAAATTAATTCTAATAAATCATAAAAAATTTAAAAAATCATGAAATTTTGTCCGAAGGCTTTTCTGGTCCTGTTCTACCTTCAGAAAAAATTTCAAGGGATTGTAATTTTCCTTGGTCAACTTAGAAGTTTTCCTTGAAAACTCCTATTTTTTGCATGAAAATAATTATATAAATTAAATTAAATTTATAAAAATCACATTTTTTCCTCTGAAGTCTTAATTAACCCATGAATAAGGTAGGATAAAAATTTTAAAGTCATTTGAATTGAATTTGATAAATTATGAAGTGTTAGAGCCTTAGGGACAAATGTGTAATTTTGGAAATCTAGCCTTAATTAACATTTAGGCTTAAGACAAGGAGGGGAATGGGTAACCTCTGATCTTAATCAATTTATTTGATGCTTGTTCAAATTACACTAACTTCCCCTTTAATGGAATTCACCCACATAATTTTCAAATTAAATGATAAGTGATAATTACCCTATTCTTATGGATGATTGAGACATCAGGGTTCACTGAGTAATAAGGGTATTTATAGGATGAACCGTTAGGCAACATAATAAGTTTAAATGGACTCGAGGCTTTTCACCAGTTGGTGAGAGGGAGGCATGGACATGCTTCCCCCTCCTAACTTGTTGGATACCTCAGAGGCCTATTAAACTTAATATTCTTCGGTCAATGAAATCATCCTTAATTAAATTTTTTAAGGACTCAACAAGATACGACGTAGGGTTAGGAAAATTACCAAAATTTTACCTTTCATGTTCTTCATAAATGCCCTAACATACATTTTAAGTTTTAAGTGATGGAACGAGAAGACTCACCAGGTACGTTTTTACAGTTTATAGTACTGTCTTTCTTCTGCCTTTTCCTTATATGTTGCATGCTTGCATTTACCTACATAAACTTGCATGTTAAACTTAACCATAAGCCGAAACCAAAACTAAATCAACCAAGATAAAATTCACCGCCACAACATGCAAAATATAAAACAACTCAAAATTTAAGCACACATCACACAAAACTACAACTTCAACTAAATTAAGATGTCTCTATCGGATGATCGGGAATTCCTCAAAAAACTACAACTTCAACTAAATTAAGACGTCTCTATTGGATAATCGGGAATCCCTCGGAGGAGGAAACCTACGGTTGCTAACGAGGCTTCCCACGGTTCACCGCCACAACATTCAAAATATAAAACAACTCAAAATTTAATCACAAACATCACACAAACAATTAAGATGTCTCTATCGGATGATCGGGAATCCCTCGGAGGAGGTAACCTACGGTTGCTAAGAAGGCTTTCCATGGTTTAAATGAAATTATGGAACTCATTAAGTTGAGTTTAATAAGTTCATTTGGACTAAGTGAATCCAATAGAAAATAGTGGTGTCGGAACGAGGGAACCGTAGGATCCTAATCGGTGTCGCTCTAATCAACTTTAATATGCCCTCATAAAATTTAAAGAACTTCAACCATAGGGCCACCTAATTTGATATTACAACTTGACACACTAGATAACTCAACCTTGTCGCTGCGAGGAGCTTGGAGCTAGTATGGTGGGCAGCACGGCCATCTTCAACAGCAAAACTTGTCTTCCTCAATCATCCTTCCTTAGGCTTAAACAACAAAGCCCNATATATATATATATATATATAAATAATATTTATATATATATTGATCGCCTTTCTGAAGCGGGCGATGGGATTCCGATTTTGGAGGCCAACAGCTTCCAATGGGCACTTCCACAAAACAAAATAGTGCCGACAAGTTTGTATTTAAAAATTGAAATTAAGTAGTTAGATAGGTACTACATAAGAATTGTGTCATTTGTATGTAATAATTGTTGTTTGAGTGTTAGATATGCAATTCATAAGAAATGAGTGAAATATAGGTAAAAATTGAAGTTTGGTTATTAGATATTAATCCCAAAACTGCTTATATGCAATAGTACAATAATGACTTTAATTATAGTTTTCACTTATATTTCCTTATTTTACAATAATGTCAAAAACTTGATCTTGAAGAAAATAAGAATTTAACTTTTCAATTTCTATATATTGGGATACTACACAAGTATACGTATCATTATCAAGTAATATAAGACTTTTTAATTAAGACCTGAATATCAAACCCACAGGGAGAATACACAATATGCACTTTTGAACAGCAACTTACTATTCTAAAAATACAATTACTTAAACTACAAATATTTTTGCAGTATTTAATATTAAAATCTTTTTGGTATTTTTGATATATTGACAGAACACTAACAACTTAAAAAGATAACTTGAGTTTATGTAAAAGAAAAGCACTAAATTTGAAAAATATCTTTCTCTGTCATGAATCAGTAATAAGTATAGGAATTCTGTTGTGGAAGTATGCAAATTGTGTTGTCTCAAATAAGAGTAATAATATTCTTTACCCTTACTACAGATGCTATAAAGAACATTGGCTAATTTAAAGTTTGAATAGTTTTGAAGATCGGCTAGGCGGGGAAGATACCAACACTCGCTCTAGAGTTTCCTCGATTCCCTCCACATGGGGGCTAACATCTCATATCAAAACCTAAAACAATATACCAAGTTGGGGGATTTAAACTGTCACTTTAAAGTCCTCTAACACTACACCCTTCAATGATTATTTTCTTATTTATTTGCACTAAATCATATGAATTATATTCTCATTCATTCAACCTCTTATGATTCTTTTATTTATTTTCAATCAATCATATGAACTACATTCTCATTCATACAACCTCATGTGATTCTTTCTAATTTGTTGACTGAGACAATACCAGCCCGGTTCTTACATGTTCTCACAACAAATTTTAACATTTGGAATAAATTACATTCTCATTCATACAACCTCATGTGATTCTTTCCAATTGTTGATTGAGACAATACTGAATTACATTCTCATTCATACAATCTCATGTGATTCTTTCCAATTATTGACTGAGACTTATTTGCACTAAATCATATGAAGTACATTCTCATTCATACAACCTCATGTGATTCTTTCCAGTTGTTGACTGAGACAATACCAGTATCATATGAACTACATTCTCATTCATACAACCTCATGTGATTCTTTCCAAATGTTGACTGAGACAATACCAGCCCGGTTCTTACATGTTCTCACAACAAATTTTAACATTTGGAAGACTGAGACAATACCAGCTCGGTTCTTACATGTTCTCACAACAAATTTTAACATCTGGATTGGCCAAACCAAGAAGTAAATGAAGTGATTTGTTTGCACTTAATCATATGAATTACATTCTCATTCATACAACCTCATGTGATTCTTTCCAATTATTGATACTTTCAATCATATGAACTACATTCTCATTCATACAACCTCATGTGATTCTTTCTAATTTGTTGAATAATCATATGAACTACATTCCCATTCATACAACCTCATGTGATTCTTTCCAATTGTTGACTGAGAATAAATTACATTCTCATTCATACAACCTCATGTGATTCTTTCCAATTGTTGATTGAGACAATACTGAATTACATTCTCATTCATACAATCTCATGTGATTCTTTCCAATTATTGACTGAGACTTATTTGCACTAAATCATATGAAGTACATTCTCATTCATACAACCTCATGTGATTCTTTCCAGTTGTTGACTGAGACAATACCAGTATCATATGAACTACATTCTCATTCATACAACCTCATGTGATTCTTTCCAAATGTTGAATAATCATATGAACTACATTCCCATTCATACAACCTCATGTGATTCTTTCCAATTGTTGACTGAGAACTATTACATTCTCACTCATACAACCTCATGTGATTCTTTCCAATTGTTGACTGAGACAATATCAGTCTATGAACTACATTCTCATTCATATAACCTCATGTGCTTCTTTCCAATTGTTGACAATGACAATGTCGGCTCATTACATTCTCATTCATACAACCTCATGTGATTCTTTCCAATTGTTGACTGAGACAATACAAGTCTGACTTACATGTTCTCACAACAAATTTTAACATCTAGATAGGCCAAATCAAGAAGTAAATGAAGTTCATGGATTTAAATCATCACAACTTCTTACAACATTAAAGATCAATACTCTCCACAATTTCTATTCAAACTTTAATTATTTACTATTTTAAGGAGAAAGATAAAGAAAACTACTCAGAATTCATGAAGAAAAAAAATCACACTATCGGCCTTATTTCGGGTTGGTTTGTGGGGAGTTGCCCGTAAGAAGCTGTCGTTTGCCGGAATCGAAATCCCGTCGCCTGCTTCGGAATGACTTTGAAGTATGAAATCAAACTAACCCCATATTTTTAATAATTTAAACTGAAAGAGCACCGTACCTCAAATCCTTNAATAACTTGAACTTTTACAGTATCTACTTCCATGCCATTTTCAGAAATTTTATGCCCAAGTACAATTCCTCCAGCAATCATAAATTGATAATTTTTTAAATTTATTACTAGGTTGTTTTTTTCACATAATTCTAGAAATTTTGCCAAATTATTTAAACATAGTTCAAATGAAGTCTCAAATACAGAGAAATCATTCATAAATACTTTCATTCCATGTTCAATTAAATTACTAAATATTGAAAACATACATCTTTAAAATGTCGTTGTTGCATTGCATTGTCTAAAAGGCATTCTACGAAAAACAAATGTTCCACATGGGCTTGTAAATGTTGTCTTGTCTTTATCCTGAGGATCAATTAAGTTTGATGATATCCGGTATATCCATCTAAAAAGCAGTATTATTTTTTTCCACCCAATCTATCCAACATTTGGTCTAGAAAGGATAAAGGAAAGTGATCTTTCCTGGTGACCATGTTTAATTTTCTATAGTCTATACAAATTTGCCAACTAGCAACTTGTCTTATTTAAATTAATTCATTTTTATCATTTGCTTCAACGGTCACTCCTCCTTTCTTTGGAACACAGTGAATTGGGCTCACCTAGCACTCTCTGAAATCGGATATATAGTTCCAACATCTAACCATTTTAGATTTCTTTTTTAACAGCTTCTTCCATTATTAGGCTTAATCTCCTATAAAGATCAACTTTAGGTTCATATTTTTTTTCTTAGAATTCTGTGCATACAAATTGAAGGACTAATTCCTTTAATATCTGCTAAAGTCCATTCAAAAGCCTTTTTATATCATTTCAACATTTCTAATTATTCCTGTTTTTGAATTTCTATTAACACAGAAGATACAATAACAGACAATGTAGCTGAATCTCCTAAAAACACATATTTTAAATGGGCAGGTAATACTTTTAGTTCAAGTTCAGGTGGTCTAATACTTGAAGGAATAAGATTTTTATTATCATTTTATAACAAATCTAAAGTTTCAAATTTGTCCAGAATATAATCTAAATTTTCTTCTTTTATTTAATTCTCATTCTCATTAAATTCTTCTTGTCTTAATTTTGCTTCAAACTCTTTCTTAAATTGCTCATTACTTGCATAATCAGTAACTTCCATCCTAAAACATTCATTGTCTTTTTCTAATGCGGGATATTTCATAGCTTTTGTAATATTAAATGTTACTTCTTGATCATTCACTCTCATTATTAATTCTCCTTTTTGCACATTTATCACAACACCATCTGTTGCAAGAAATGATCTCCCTAAAAAAATAGGAATTTCTTTATCTTCCTCCATATCTAATACTATAAATTTTACAAGGCAAATAAATTTATCCACTTTTACTAATACATCTTCTATAACACCTTTAGGATAAGTTATTAATTGATCAACTAATTGAAGAGTTACAGTAGTAGGAGAAATTTCTCCAAAATCTGAATGTTTAAAATCGATAGAGGCATAGGATTAATACTCGCTCCTAAATCACATAAGGCTTTTCAATAAAACTTTTCACCAATTGCACAAGGTATAATAAAACTACAATGATATATTAACTTTTTAGGAAATATTTTCTAAATAATAGCGCTACACTTTTCACTGACTGCAATGGTCTCATGATCTACAAACTTCTTTCTCTTGTTTAGTATATATTTCATAAATTTCACATAACTTGGCATTTGTTCTAAAGCCTCACTGAAAGGAATGTTTATCGTTAAATTTTTAAGGATTTCCAAAAATTTTGCAAGTTGTTTATCTTTATTCTTCTGCTTCAGTCATTGAGGAAAAAAAGGTAATAGTTTTTCTAAGGGAACTTGTGTTTGTTCTTTTTTATTATGGTCACTTTCCATCTCTTTCTTCTCCTCATCAACTTTAGTTTCTTTTTGTATTCTTGTCTCAACTTCTTTTCCACTTTGTAATTGAATAGCTTTAATTTGCTCCTTATTTTGATCTTTGGGATTAATTTCTGCTGTACTCAAAAGATTTCTTGACGGTCTATTACTAAGTGCAGTAGCAATATGTCCTAATTGTTTTTCAATATTTCTAATAGAAACCCCTTGATTTTGTATTTGATTTCCCATATTTAACATTACTTCTTCCATTGTGAACTTCTTTTCCTTAATTTGTGGGTTAGGGTTAGACTTAAATCAAGGAGGTTAATATGGTGGATAATTAGGATTTCTTTGATTATTTAAATTTCCTGAGGGGTTCATTGAATTACTATAATTATTCCAACTAAAATTAGAGTGATTTTTCTATCTTGGGTTGTAATAGCTAGAACATGGATTGTTATTTTGCTTGTTTATAACATTTAAAGTTTAATGAGATGACTAAGTATCAATTATCTGCCCTAGCGAATTTTCCTCTATTACTGGTGGCATTTGAGAATAGTTCACTCCAATTTGATCAATCTTTTTTGATATAGCAGTAATTTGAGATGCTAAAGTAGACATTGCATAGAGTCATGAATACTAGCTACTCTCTTAGTATTTACCTGTTCAGAGGGCCATTAAAAATTGTTAATAACCATTTTTTATATTAAAGAGTACGCTTCATCAAATGGTTTTGACATTAATGATCCACCTGCAACATCATCTATAATATATATAAGTGATCTTACTAATCCATTATAAAAATTTTGAATTATTAACCAATCTGATGATGCATGGGGAGGCGAGGCTTCATATATCAATTCCCATTCAAACTAACAAAAAGATGTAATATCATTTCTAAGCTTAGCGGTTTTTTAGGGTGGAAATTATTTCGATAAAAAATATTGTGATAGTTCTCCCAAACTTCTGATAGATCTAGGTGCTAATTAATTTTACCAAGCTTTAGCTTTTTCCCTTAATGAAAAATAAAAAATTCTAAGCCTAATAGCATCATTAGACACTCTGTCATATTTAAAAGTAGCACAAATTTCAAGAAAACTAGTAAGATGTAAGTTAGGATTTTTAGTAGTTGTTCCTCCAAACTGATTATTTTGTTCCATTGGGATAATAGCAGTTTAAGCTCAAATGAATTAGCAGTAACATCAGGATTTTGAATAGTTAAGTGAAGTTCATCTGCTGCTGGATTAATATAATTATTAAAGGTCTTTGTCGATTTTCTTTTATTTGATTATCTAAGTTACTCGCCATTTTGTTCAAATTTTTAATTTCTTTTTGTTGTTTTTGAATTTTTCTAATAGTACATTCTAATTTCAAATCGTAAGATACTAAACCTTCAGATCTAATAATTTGCATAAGAAAATATAATAAGCAAAGAAAAATTTATTCAGAATACTCTTAAATATATAGTTATATATTTTTTTGAATTTTTGAATTTGTTTTTTTATATTTTGTATTTTGTCCTTAAATTTCCTAAATTTCAAATTCTATTTAATTTATCGTTACTGCCAAAAACTTGATCCCGATAAAGTATAGTTGTGTAAAATTTAAAAAGTTGATTCTGCTTCACAACGGTGCCAAAAATTTGATGTTTTTTTTATGAATAGTAACATTAATCACTTAATGTTGGGATTTTACGCAAGTATATGTATCGTTGTCAAATAATAGAAGACTTTCTATTTAAGTCCCAAATATCATTCCCAGAAGGCAGGTTTAAATTTGAGATTATAAATTAACTGGGAAATCCACATAAATAAGAAGAAGTTACTGTCTCTAATTTCAAATGTTTGAGATACTATCAAAATTAAATTATTAAGTGCTAGCAAGATTTAAATGCAGAGTTTAAAATAGTAACTACTAAACTATAGTGATGTGATGAAGTTTTCTAATATGAAAAAGCATCTTTCCCACTACAATGAGTTTTTGGTGAAATGAGATGAGATAAATGGTTTAAATTTGTTTTGTACCAAATACGAGCAATTTTAATTCTCAACCCTGATTCAGTGTTTTAGAAAATTATTGGTTAATCTTAGGTTTAGTCCCTAAATCCATGACTAGGCTAGGAGGATACTAGCTCCTACTTCAGAGCTCCCACATCCCTTCCCTTGAAGGCTAAATCTTGCTTTATTTCTTAAAAGCTAAGTTCAAATTGGGGATTTTTAGTCTATCACCCTAGAGCTCCAACAATATATATTTTCGTATTTATTTACACTTAATTTCATGGATAAAATACTCCTTCATGGACTTAAATGTGATTCTCACTCTATTGTAGAGCTCATACTCCATTTCGCGGATCATATGTTTCACAACATATTTTAACAATTCAATTTGCCATATCAAAAAGTAAATTAAGAGCGGAGTTGAAAAACCATCACAATTTATTTTAAATTTTAATATTGGCACATCCAAATTAACTCTTTATTTCACGATATCTAAGAGTAGGGAGAAAGATAAAGGGAAGTACTTAGACTTCAAGGTAGAGATACAACAAAACACGAATTTCATATATAAAAGGAAGTTCATACAAAAATAATAAACAAACAACACTTATCTAAAACTCTTTCTCAAAGCAAAACCTTTGTAGCCTCTCTTAGGAAATGTAGGAAGAAGAAATTTCTCACTTCTCTCCTTATCCAACTCTTCTTAGAGAGTAATTAACACTTTAACTCACCAAAAAAACTCAAAATTATAAAGGAATGAATGACTAATGGTGTGGAATGGTGTGGAAGGATGTAAAGTGGTAAGGAAGAGTCGAAAAGATGCGAAGGGGGGCCAAGAAAGAGAGGAGTTTGAAGAGAGCCTTTTCTCATCAATTTCATCTCTAAATAGAGCCTAAGGTTGGTTCTCCAATAGGTACAACCAAAAACTCTTCAAAAATCATCCAAATTCATTGAATCTTCTAGAATTTGGGTCTGCACCGACACTAATGTCGTCGACGCTGAACAATTTTTTAAAATCTCCATTTTGACTCCAAATTTCATCCTTTTTGCTTCCTTTTTGCTCCATGTCCTAAAAATTAACAACCTGCAATAGAACAAAAAAAACTTACATTAAAGTGTAATATCACCAAAATCGAGTATAAAATATTAGTCCAAAAATGCATATATTTTTGGTGTATCACTTCGCTCATTTCTTTCGTGAGCAAGTATGTTCAACACCTTTTGGGTTTTAAAACCTCCTATTTAATCACCCTTAAAATAGAGAGGTTTCATAATCTTAAAAATTCTAAAGTGGGGTGAACCCCCCTAATAGGTGTGGTAGATTAGGAGCATTATATTGAGGTGAGTTTGATATGAAGCTAGTCCCACTCCAAAACTTAAACTGGGTCTTTAGTTTTGACTTGTTTTTAACTAATTGAAATTAAAATAATTTTCATATCAGTTCCCCTTAAAAGAATGTCAAACTTACAAATCAACACTACACTAAATCATAAAATACATTAAAATGATATAACCAGTCGGAAAGAAAATTTTGTTAACTTTCTTATTTTGACCTCACTTTTGTTGAGGTCTACTCTTTCTTTCTTAGAAGCCTAGAATCTAGCCATAGGACTTTCCTGTTGACTATCCTAGAGGACTAGTGATGAATTCCTACCCCATTAGAAATTTTAAATACTTCTTTACTTTCTTTGGAGTTCCATATGTTTGGTTTTGAACTCTAGCACTTAGTAGGATGAAAGCAACATGGGGGAGCTCAAAAGGAGTCCCAATAAAACTATCTAGCCCTTAAAGTTAGGCCTGGGTGGTGTGGTCTTGATCAGTCTTGCACACACACACTTGACCCCTTCACTAACACTCACAACCAAAAATCCTAAACCAAGCAGACCTATTTAGCTTGATTCCCTACTCTTTTGGACACATGTGGGTGGTCCCCCAAATCCTTAGCCTTATGTTAGAATGGCTAGGACCAACACATGGACGATGAAAAATGACATTCCTTCAGTCTCTTGGCACCATAGAGATAGCTTTGTGATTTAACTCTTCATTAAACTCCAATTCTACCCAAATTTTCAATTTTGATCTTTTAGCCCAAAAATTTCCCATAATTACCAAAATATCCCAAGAAGCCTAAATATTCAAAAATGACCCAAATCCTCAAATTTTATCCAAAAATCATATCATACCACTTCAAACGAATAAAATTGGCCAAAACACACCAAATTTCTAAAATTTACAAAATAGTCCCAAAAATTCCCAAAATTACGGAAATATTCCTCATGGCCCAAAAATTGACAAAACCTAACAAATCATTCCAAACATCCCTAAAACCAATCCTAACCACCCATTGGGCCTAAATTGACTAAATTGACCAATTTTGACCAAAATCCCAGGTTTACCCTTAAAGGCCCAAAGTCCCATAATTTAACCCCAATTTCCACTAAATTATTTTCAAACTTCCCCATTTTCAAATCCAAATCAAAATTCATCATGTCCAACACAATTGAAACCAAAATCTATCTCAATAGAATCCTATTTCAAGTTCAAAATTGGCCTAATTTCAAAATTCCTCCAAATTGAACTCCCTAACACATTCAACACCACCAAATTCACTTCCTACACTCTTCATAACATCCCGTATATCAATTTTAACTTTAAATTGGCCTAGATAAATATTAAAATCTAGCCTAAAACCAATCCAAACCAAAACCCACAATTTTGCACCAAAATCCAAATTTCTTTAAATTGAACTTCATAACCTCCCAATTTCAACCCAATTGATACTTAAATCTCTCATGACAGTCTTCTACACCATAATGTTCAGTCAATTGACTTAGATCCAAGCACTAGCCAACGCCAAACCCAAGTGCAAGTAAAATCCCATATTTTAAACCCAAACCCTAAACTCACTTTGAGCCACTTAGTCTAGCCCAATTCTAAATTAAGGTATATTCATTCAAAATTGATATTGTAGCGATTTGAGATGCCAAAATAGAAATTATGTCAGATTCGTGAAAACTAGCTACTCTCTTTTAATTTACCCTTTTAGAGGGCCATTAAAAATTGTTAGTAGCCATATTATCAATTAATGAATATGCTTCATCGAATGGTTTTGACATTAATGATCCACGAGCAGCAACATCAATAATAGTTCTATAAGATCTCACTAATCCACTTTAAAATATTTTAATTATTAACCGATCTTGTAAAGCATGGTGTGGAAACTTCATAAGGAGATCCTTAAATTATTCCCAAGCATCATATATTGATTTTCCTTCAAACTGACAAAAAAATGTAATATCGTTTCAAAGCTTAGTAGTTTTTTTATGGTGGGAAATATTTAGCTAAAAACTTCTGAGATAATTCTCCCCAAGTTTTAATTGATCCAGGCGATAAATATTTTAACCACATCTTACCTTTGTCCCTTAATGAAAAAAGAAAAAGTCTAAGTCGGATGGCGTCATTTGAAACTCCATCATATTTAAATGTAGCACACGGTTCTAGAAAACTAGCAAAATTTAAATTTGGATCTTTAGATGGTGTTCCCCCAGACTGATTATTAGTAACATTTGGATAATAGTAGGTTTAAGCTCAAATGAATTAGCTGGTACAGCAGGAGTTTGTATAGTCAAGTGAATTTCATCTACTATAAGGTTAGCAGAGTCTCTTAATAGTCTCTGTTGATGTTCATTTTTCATACATTGATTATTTAAATTGTTCACCATTTTATTAAGTTCTTTTGGTTTTTGAGTTTTTCTTATAGTTCATTCTAATTATGAATTGTAAGGTACTAATTCCTCAATCCTAATTTTCACATACAAAAATACAAATAAAAATTATAAAAATAAGCACTCACATAAGAAAGAAAATATTTTTATTATTTTCTCTTTTTTTTATATTTTATTTCATTTTTAAATATAATTTTTGGTTGTCAAATTGGAAGTTGTTAGTCGTCGGAATGGATATCTTGTCGCTCGCTTTAATTTAATTATATATATAAGTGAGGTCAACATTTTTTTGTTAAACTTCATAAGGAGATCCTTTAATTTAATTCCCAAGCATCATATATTGGTTTAAATAAATGAGTCTAACACCGCTGTTGACCTCACTTTTATTTGAGGTTTAGTTTTTCCTCTTTTGTAGCCTAAGGTCTAGCCATAGAACTCTCCTATTGACTATTCTTAGAAAACTAGAAAAGGCACCCTCACCACTAGAAATTCCAAACTCTTCTCTACTCAACTTGAAGTTCCACATGTTGGTCTCAACCTCTAAATACTTAGTAGGTGGGTCACTATGGGGGAAACTCAAGATGAGTCACCTTTAGGACTGCTGGACCTTAGGGTTAACCCTGGGAATT